>SJYX01005024.1:102554-114342 GCA_006410675.1 Oreotragus oreotragus
TTTACCAATTTTTTTTACAACTGCTATAACATTTTTTCCACTGTACTAGCAAGCCAGTTCTTCATCTTATGAATAAAGTCATAAAAACTGAACCAAGTTTGCAAAAATTTTACGCATTGTAATGCTTCTTTCAAGCTCATTATTTGCAAGTATTTTAAATCAAGGTGAATAAATGTCACAACTCTTAAAATCTTCTACAACATAACTATGCTATTTACTGTGTTTTCTTTTTTACCTACTGTCACAATAACATAATCATTTTATTTTTATTCATATATTTATTGCAAATTTAAGAAGCAAGTTCCATTCAGACATAATGGCTACAACTTTTAACCAATGTAATTAACTTCTGTTTCCCTACAGAACAGAAAAAATCTGGGAAGCAGGTAAATGAACACTCTGTCATATTTAAGTACTGATCAGAGTAACAGAACTTCAAGGAAGACTATTTGAAACTCCTGAGCACACATATTATGAAAAGGCAAAAATATATGACACTGAAAGATGAACTCCCCAGGTTGGAAGGTGCCCAATATGCTACTGGAGATCAGTGGAGAAATAACTCCAGAAAGTATGAAGAGACAGCACCAAAGCAAAGACAGTGCCCAGTGGTGGATGTGACTGGTGTTGGAAGTAAAGTCCGATGCTCTNACTGAAAGATGAACTCCCCAGGTTGGAAGGTGCCCAATATGCTACTGGAGATCAGTGGAGAAATAACTCCAGAAAGTATGAAGAGACAGCACCAAAGCAAAGACAGTGCCCAGTGGTGGATGTGACTGGTGTTGGAAGTAAAGTCCGATGCTCTAAAGAACAATATTGCATAAGAACCTGGAATGTTGGGTCCACAAATCAAGATAAATTGTAAGTAGTCAAACAGAAGATGGCAACAGTGAACATCAACATTCTAGGAATCAGAGAACTAAAATGGACTGGAATGGGTGAGTTTAACTTAGATGACCATTATATCTACCACTCTGGGCAGGAATCCCTTAGAAGAAATGAAGTAGCCCTATAGTCAACAAAAGAGTCCAAAATGCAGTACTTGGATACAATTTCAAAAATGACATAATGATCTCTGTTCGTTTCCAAGGCAGACCATTCAATATCATGGTAATCTAAGTCTATGCCCCAACCAATAATGCCAAAGAAGCTGAAGTTGAAAGGTTCTATGATGACATACTAGACTATCTAGAACTAACACACACACAAAAAAAGAGAGATGTCATTTTTATCATAGGAAACTGGAATGAAAAGTAGGATGTCAAGAGATATCTGGAGTAACAGACAAGTTTGGCCCTGGAGTACAAATTGAAGCAGAACAAAGGCTAAGAGTTTTGCCAAGAGAACACACTGGTCATAGCAAACACCTTCTTAGAAAAACACAAGAGATGACTCTACACAAGGACATCACCAGATGGTCAAACTAAAATCAGATGGATTATATTCTTTGCAGTCAAAAGGAGAAGCTCTATATAGTCAGCAAAAACAAGATGGGGAGCTGACTGTGGCTCAGATCATGATCTTCTTATTGCCAATTCAGACTTAAATTGAAGAAAGTGGGGGAAACCGTTAGACCATTCAAGTATGACCTAAACCAAATCCCTTATGATTATACAATGGAAGTGAGAAATAGATTCAAGGGACTAGATCCGATAGACAGAGTGTTCCAGGAAAACTATGGACAGAGGTTCATGACATCATTTAGGAGGCAGTGATCAAGACAAGGATCAAGACCATCCCCAAGAGAAAGAAATGCAAAAAGGCAAAATGGTTGTCTGAGGAGGCCTTCCAAATAGCTGTGAAAAGAAGAGAAGCTATAGGCAAAGGAGGAAAAAGAAAGGTATGCCCATCTGATTGCAGAATTCAAAACAATTGCAAGGAGAAATATGAAAGCTTTCCTCAGTGGTCAGTGCAAAGAAAGAGTGGAAAACAATAGAATGGGACAGACTAGAGATCTCCTCAAGAAAATCAGATACCGAGGGAATATTTCATGAAAATATGGGCACAATAAAGGACAGAAACAGTATGGACCTAACAGAAGGATACAATATTAAGAAGAGGTTCCGAGAATACACAGAAGAGCTATACAGAAAAGATCTTCATGACCCAATAACCAACATGGCGTGATCACTCACCTAGAGCCAGACATCCTGGAATGAGAAGTCAAATGGGCCTTAGGCAGCATCACTATGAACAAAGCGAGTGGAGGTGATGGAATTCCAGTTGAGCTATTTCAAATTCTAAAAGATCATGCTGTGAAAATGCTTCACACAATATGCCAGCAAATTTGGAAAAGTCAGCACTGGCCACAGGACTGGAAAAGGTCAGTTTTCATTCTAATCCCGAAGAAAGACAATGTCAAAGAATATTCAAGCTATGGCACAGTTGCACTCATCTCACAAGCTACCAAAGTAATGATCAAAATTCTCCAAGCCAGGCTTCAACAGTATATGAACCAAGAACCTCCAGATGTTCAAGCTGGATTTAGAAAAGGCACAGGAACCAGAGATCAAATTGCCAACATCTTGTGGATCATCAAAAAAGCAAGAGTTCCAGAAAAACATCTATTTCTGCTTTATTGACTATGACAAAGCCTTTGATTGTGTGGATCACAAGTAACTGTGGAAAATTCTTAAAGAGAGGAGAATACCAGACCACCTGACCTGACTCCTGAGAAATCTGTATGCAGGTCAAGAAGCAGCAGTTTAAACTGGACATGGAACAATTGACTTGTTCCAAATTGGGAAAGGAGTAGGTCAAAGCTGCATATTGTCACCTGTTCATTTAACTTCTGTGCAGAGTACATCACGAGAAATGCTGGGATAGATGAAGCACAAGTTGGAATCAAGGTTGCTGGGAGAAATATCAATAACTTCAGATACACAGAGGATATGACCCTTATGGAAGAAAGTGAAGTGGAACTAAAGAGACTCTTGATGAAAGTGAGGGAGGAGAGTGAAAAAGCTTTGAATGTTAAAACTCAGCATTCAAAAAACTAAGTTCATGGCATCCAGTCCCATCACTTCATGATAAATAGATGGGGAAACAATGGAAACAGTGAGATACTTTATTTTGGGGGGCTCCAAAATCACTGCAGATGGTGACTACAGCCACGAAATTAAAAGACAGTTGCTCCTTGGAAGAAAAGCTCTGACCAAGCAAGACGGCATATTAAAGAGCAGGGACATTACTTTACCAACAAAAGTCTGTCCAGTCAAAGCTATGGTTTTTCCAGTAGTCATCTGTGGGTGTAAGAGTTGGACTATAAAGAAAGCTGAGCACTGAAGAATTGATGCTTTTGAACTACGGTGTTGGCGAAGACTCTTGAGAGTCCCTTGGACTGCAAGGAGATCAAACCAGTCAATCGTAAAGGAAATTAGTCCTGATTATTCATTGGAAGGAGTCATGGTTCATCTCAGGGGAAATGGTTACTCCTAAAACATATTGTTCCTTGGGAGCCATGGGAAGATTTATGTCTTTTCCTTCTCATCAAGTCATAGGCTAATCTTTCCCTCAACTCTTGCTCCCTGTTTGTTCTGCAATAACATTCTCACGTAGGCATTGTTGACCTATTTCAAGGAATTTTGTGGGTACAACAACTCAGCTCCTTTCAACCTTTAATGTAGATAAAAATCACTTGGACATCTTTTGAAAAGGCAGATTCTGATTCAGGATGTCTCGAGTGGGGCCTGAGATTCTACATTTCTAACAAGCTCCAAAACGACACTAATGATGCTGGTCTACAGGTCAAACTTGGAGTAGCAAGGTCTAAACCGAGGTGATCTCCAGAGTCATCTGGGAACTTCTGAGGGATTTACACATTTTCAGTAAAATTCCCAGATCAACTAAATCAGATGTGCTAGCAGTGGAGTCTGGGCATTCCTACTTTCAAAAGCTCTCCTGTTTGAAATTTGTAAGGGTCTCAGATGATGCTGGAGAAGGCAATGGCACCCCACTCCAGTACTCTTACCTGGAAAATCCCATGGATGGAGGAGCCTGGTAGGCTGCAGTCCATGGGGTCTTGAAGAGTCGGACATGACTGAGTGACTTCACTCTTACTTTTCACTTTCATGCATTGGAGAAGGAAATGACAACCCACTCCAGTGTTCTTGCCTGGAGAATCTCAGGGACAAGGGAGCCTGATAGGCTGCCATCTATGGGGTCGCACAGAGTCGGACATGACTGAAGTGACTTAGCAGCAGCAGCAGCAAGATGATGCTAAAAATAACCAACCAATGGGTCATGTCAAGAGACCAATGAGAAAACATGCCAACTGTAGCCCTTGTACCAGGTCCTGAAGACCACTGTTCTCCCAGGAATTTTTATTTTAGTTCCTAGACATGGAGTAGTGGAGGATATTCCTGCATAGATCTTGGGGAACCAGGGTGGTCATTTCTTAGCACTGGCACTCAGAGCATGGGGTGAGGCAAGCTGTTATTTACTATGCATTTTAGTAATTTATTAACTGGTTTGATCAGCTTTGTTCTCTCTAGCATACTGTCAGCTTAGGAGTAGGGAGCTTTCAAAATTCAGCTGAAGAGATACCTGTATCAGTAAAAAAGTGAGTACTTGGGAAAAACAGCAGATTCAAGTCAGTGTCACACAATCACTTGAATCAGAGTCTTGGGAGGTAGAGCCTATGAGTCTGCACTTGAGCAAACATTAAAGGTGGATTTGGGGCACGGAGATGTTTGAGGACCACTGGCTTAGTCCTCAAACTATTTTGCTCCAGTCCTCCTGCTCTGCCACGTCTCTCCTGATGTCTGGATGGCCAGTGCGCACCAAATCCCATGGATACTTCTTCTCCCACCATCCTGCTCATAGGGCACTCACTTTCTTGACCACCATGGAAAGAATGGCTTTGCCATTCAAATTCATGCATTGTAGAATTGAAGTAAGAAGGGACTCTGGCAAAATAATTACTTACCCTTCTTCCCAGCTCAAGGAATTCTTCATAAAGCAAGTATAACGTGAATGGTAGGGCTTCATGATTGCTGAAAAGTGTTCACTGTGATTTTCTTTAAATTAACAACACTCATACAGCTTTGTCACAGAACTGCTTCTCTTAGCTCAGCCGTGTGCGTGTTTGCTAGGTCTTCCTCTATGTCTGGTAGCTCAGACAGGAAAGCGCCTGCTTGCAATGCGGGAGACTCGGGTTCAACTGCTGGGTCAGAAAGATCCNCTGTGATTTTCTTTAAGTTAACAACACTCATACAGCTTTGTCACAGAACTGCTTCTCTTAGCTCAGCCGTGTGCGTGTTTGCTAGGTCTTCCTCTATGTCTGGTAGCTCAGACAGGAAAGCGCCTGCTTGCAATGCGGGAGACTCGGGTTCAACTGCTGGGTCAGAAAGATCCCACGCAGAAGGAAACGGAAACCCACTCCAGTCCTCTTGCCTGGAAAATCCCATGGACAGAATAGCCTGGTAGGTTACGGTCTGTGGGGTCGCAAAGAATCAGACACGACTGAGCAACTTCACTTTCCTTTCATCTGTATCACCGAATCATAGACATTCCTTCTTATTTTAACCTCCCTTGGGAGTTAAATTAGAGAAAAAGATCATTATTTTTCTAGACTTTTCCTCCCATGGGCCTCTTGCCGTCCCTTCCTTCCTCTCTCAAGGTTCTGAACTCCAGCTTGAAATTAAGATAGAATGAAATCTCTTGTTTCCTCTAAGGAAAAATGTCACAACTCTTTCTCACTGTCCCTGGACTTTTATTACCCGGTCTTGACTTAAACTTTGGCTCCATGCATGNGACTTTTCCTCCCATGGGCCTCTTGCCGTCCCTTCCTTCCTCTCTCAAGGTTCTGAACTCCAGCTTGAAATTAAGATAGAATGAAATCTCTTGTTTCCTCTAAGGAAAAATGTCACAACTCTTTCTCACTGTCCCTGGACTTTTATTACCCGGTCTTGACTTAAACTTTGGCTCCATGCATGATTTTTTCCCATTCTGCAGCCTCTTATTTTTCTCATCAGTTGTCTAAGTCCTGGGGAAAGTAGACTACATTCCATGAAGACTGCATGTCTGCACATCTTTATTATTTTAAACTTTATTTCTATGAAATTATCTGAAATATTGGTATATTTGGGCCACATACTAACCTTGTGTTTTTCAGCTTTGCTTTTGTTCCCTTGTATCACGTTTTAATGCCTCTGCCTTTCTGGTATCTTGCTTGCCCTAAGCACATTCTACAGAGGACTCAATGGCTTTATGATTAAAGCTGGGATGGTTTCAGATCTCCCCAGAATATTCCAAACATACACATTTCATCTCACTGAAAGACTTAATCTTTTCTCAAATGTTCAGTTACTTATTTCAAGGTCTTTATGATTTCTTGGTGTGTGTTTGTGCTATTTCTCTCTCTGCCTAGACTTCCCATTTGCATTGCCTGAAACCTGTATTCACAGCTCAAAACAAAGAGACACTTTTCTTTCCCTGCCTGAGAAAAGTAGCAGCTTTCATCAGGCTGAGGATTAATTACTCCTGAGTATGACTGGTGCCTAGCAATGGATTGAGAAGTAAATGACTGCCATAAATTGTTATCGTTAAGTGATATTTCCATGAGTTGTTCTGAGGCATGTGATGATCACAACTGAATACTAAGTCTTTTAAAAAGTCTCATAAGGTCTGGTACAGCAGTTCTTATGGAAGAGATTTCTGTCTGTATGTCTGTGGATAAATGTCTCAAAAAATCATTCCTCAGCACGACTTTGACATGCAGCAAGAAAGTTTAAAAGAAAGGAAAAAACAAAACAAAACAAAACAAAAAAACACTACTCTAGCCTAGTCCATAAAAACTAAATATTCAAAGCTGTCACCAAGAACAAAATGATAACGCTTTGGTCTGATCAGTGAACAAAATCATGTGTGACATTGTTTTCCTGCCCTTCTACCCAGAAATGCAAAACCCAAATATGTTTCAGGTAAACTGATAAGTTCTAAAATGGACTTTACCCCCACTGGCAGTGGGAGTGGGTAGAGCGGATGGAAAGCAGAGAAGTGACTTGCTTGCTTTTCGATTCACATTCAGAATGCTTTTCATCATGTGGTGTAGGATTTAGAACATAATATCTTTTCACTTTTTCTTATCTAAAAACCTACCTAACTCTGTTTTTAAAGGGCAGTGTAAGAAATCTTGAAACATTTTAATTCCCAGACTGCATTGCCTTTTACTTTTTATTTTGAAGGATGAAAAGATCTCAGCTAGGAGGCACCTGGAGAATTTTGGAGGATCCCTCACGCAGAACGGTGTTTAATATATTACTCCTTTAACATGCTGGGTGTGCTTTCGTGCCATAGAAAATATTACCTTTGAGAGGTCACCTGTGCTTACTGTTCACACACAGATTTTCAACTGGGCAGCAGCGTTTCATGCTGTTTGGAACTTACAGCCCGCTTCTATACTGTAAAGGGAGGGTTTTGAATATTTAGTGCCAGACCTGCAGAACAGAGCAGAGAATAAGGAGCATGCAGGGAAAAAGTTGGAGAAGGAAATGGCAACCCATTCCAGCATTTTTGTCTGGAGAATCCCAAGGACAGAGGAGCCTGGTCGGCTATAGTCCATGGGGTCGCAAGAGTCAGATATGACTCATCATCAGATCGGGGAGAAAATAGTGGGCCAAAAGGCAATCGGCTCCCGTAGCCCTGAGCCACCTGGATCCTCCTCCTTACCCCTATGCTCTATCAAGCCTGTCTTTGCATTTCTCACCTGTATCCTCTTCTGTCTCCACAGCCACCTCCTTTCATAAAATCTGCCATACAGTCCATTTTTGCTGCTTCTCGATTTATCAAAGTGAAGCCCAGCTCTAAGCAGGGCACTCCTGCTTTGCATGGCTTCCATTTACTTCCAATCTGAGGCTACCTCTCCCCTGATTTTAGTGCAAAGAAATCTCCCCTTCCTTGTTCCTCTTATGCTCAGTTGTGTCTGACTCTTTGTGACCCCATGAACTGTGGCCCACCAGGCTCCTCTGTCCATGGAATTCTCCAGGCAAGAATACTGGAGTGGGTTGCTATTTCCTTCTCCAGAGGACCTTCCCAACCCGGGGATGGAACCATGGTCTCCCACACTGCAGGCAGATGCTTTACCATCTGAGCTACTAGGGAAGCCTCTATTCTTCAGTAAAACTCAATGACTCCAGGCACCATGACATGGGCTGNGGCTCCTCTGTCCATGGAATTCTCCAGGCAAGAATACTGGAGTGGGTTGCTATTTCCTTCTCCAGAGGACCTTCCCAACCCGGGGATGGAACCATGGTCTCCCACACTGCAGGCAGATGCTTTACCATCTGAGCTACTAGGGAAGCCTCTATTCTTCAGTAAAACTCAATGACTCCAGGCACCATGACATGGGCTGCCTTTGGGGTGGCCAATTCTGCAATGATTAATAGTGGCCCATTCATTCACTCAACCTTAGAGAATAAATTACATTGTTGCTGTGTATATCCTCTATATATGATACTACTCCAGAAACAGTTTTCTAAAAATAGACTCTCATCTAAACATCCACAGACATTTATCTATGATTTTTCTCATACTATTATTTTATATTCTTTTGTCTTTCCTATTTTGTGTTTATCTTGTTTGTCCCTAATTGTTATACAATATGGACCTGATCCTTTAAGATTAGCATCCTTGTAAGAAGAGATACTAGAGAGGTCTCTTTCTCTTATGTTGTGAAGACACAGCAAGAAGACGTCCACTTGCAAACTAGAAAGAAGATACTTCCCAGAACCTGACAGTGTTGACATGCCAACCATATACTTCTAGCCTCCAGAGCTATAAGAAAACAACATTATCTTAGCCACTCAGCCAGTGGCATTTAGTTGTGGCAGCCCAAGTTAGCTAATGCAGTAGTCTAGATTAAATTTTTTGTGGGAGAGAATTGGTTTTCTATAAGCGTGTTTACATACTTAAAATATCAAGTACATATTTGTTCCTTGATATAGTAGTAGGCTAACTATACACAGACACACACACACCACTCCCACACACCATTCACCCACCCATTCACACACACGTGGGCACACACACACGCACTATGCTGATCAAATTAAAAGATTTTCAGGTAGCTTTAGTAAAACTGAAGTATGGTTGATGTACAATGCCCGTCTAGCTGCAGGTGTACAGCAACATGTTTCAGATATGTATGTATATTCTTTCTCAGATTCTTTCCCCTTATAGGTTGAGTATAGTTCTCTGCACTATACAGTAGGTCCTCATTGGTCATCTATTTATACATAGTTGCATATATCTTTTAATCCCAACATTCTAATTTTTCTTTCCTCTGTCACTGGAAACCATAATGTCTATGTTTGTTTCTGTTTCGTAAATAACAGAATGACACATTACATAAGGAATCTTTAAAAAATGCAAATGAACTTATTTAAAACTGCCATAATTTAATAATTCACTTGAATTGATTGGACTCGATCAACTTATTTGCTGTCTTGAGGGGCTTCGCTGGGGGCTCAGATGGTAAAGAATCCTCCTGCAGTTGTTAGAGATGCAGGAGACCCAGGTTTGATCCCTGAGTTGGGAAGATTCCCTGGAGAAAGGAATGGTTAACTACTCCAGTATTCTTGCCTGGAGAATTCTATGGACAGAGGATCCTGGCAGGCTGCAGAATATGGAGTCACATACAAGTGAGCAACTAACACTTTCACTTGGCTGTCCTGATGAAGAGATGGCTTCTTTTCAAAGCAGTGCCAGTTACAATTTATATCCTTATGTAGAAGTGTGACATGAGAGACTGAATGGATTAGTTTCTTAAGATACAAATGTAAAGAACATGTACTTGTCAGATTCAGTTACATGGATAAAAGAGAAGCATTATTTTTATTCCTCCCAACATTTTTCATTTCTTAATCTTAATGTTTTGAACCTCTGAGGAAGAACGCTGCTAAGAGACTGGTTCTGCCCCTTTGTGGTTTAGTCATTCAGTTGTATCCAACTCTTTGTGACCCCATGGACTGTAGCCTGCTGAGCTGCTCTGTCCATCAGATTTTCCAGGCAAGAATACTGGAGTGGGTTGCCCTTCTCTGCTCCAGGGGATCTTCCCAACCCAGAGATCAGTTCCAGGTGTCCTGGTCTCCTGCATTGACAGGTGGGCTCTTTACCACTGAGCCCCCAGGGAAGTCCAGACGTGGCCCTACTCTTCATTAAATCCCTAATAATTTCTGTTTGTCATAGGCATATTTTAAGGTAACTTAGTCTGGAAAGTGTATGTTAGATTCAGCTTGTGCTGTCCCTGGAATGGCATATGCTTTGCCTCTTGCCGCATCATTATGGACATTCCATCAAGATTCCACTGCCCAGTGACTGCCTGAGACCAAGTCAAGCCACTTTAGACACCACTAAAGTTTTTCAGCACACCTTAGGAACGTTAATACCTGGTTAAAAAAAGAAAGATCTTAAGGTGGATCAGATTTCCCAGAAACTAAGCATTTAATACTCCAGATTTCCCATCAAGTTCTGTCTTCATAGTGATGTCCTCAATTCATGGTTTTTTATTTCACAATAGGAAGATTCAATTCTGGCTTTGTGTGTATTCACATTTATACTCCAACTTTTGAACTTGTAGTATAATAGAATCACTGGCCTAATAATAGAAGATACAATTTCAATAGATTGTCCATGAGTTATGAATTATTAGTAACTAAGTGCAGCAAAAGTTACTGTTAACACTACAAATTATAATTTATAAACATTTTTGATGATTTGGAAGGCAACTGTGTGTTACCATAGAGAATCTCAAGGTCACGATTTTGAGCATATTTCTTCCTGTGCTATAGATGTGAAGCCATAGTTTTCCTTTAATATGGAGTTTTTCTTAATTCAGCCTATAGAACTTTATAGGCATTAATCAAGATTATGCTAAAATGGCATTGCTTTCAAATATCTTTCTATCACTAATGCCTAATATGTTATCTAATTGATGAGGAGAAGAAAGATAGTTTCAGTAGAATAAGAACATTTCCTCCCAAGTAATTCTATCTAAATCTGGCATAATGTGAACTATATATCTTTAGTATTACTGCAAAAGATTATAGTAACCTTTTCTTTAAAATGTTCTTTGCATTTTCATGTGGCTTCACACTGCCAGTTCTTCGGACCTGATTCAAAATGTCAAAACTCTCCTTGTATTTAAGTCCTGGACTTAAGATAAATTGTTTCTCAGAGAAACCTTTCTTATAGGTCCTAAAATTTTTCTCTAAGTTTCTAAAAATCAGAGTGTGATTTTAAATGAAACATAAAGACCATTAGCTTATTGACACAGATTTTACTAATAAATCAGAATGTCAATGCTATGATTAGGATGAGGTTAAAGTTAAATTGCTTAAATTGTAACATACTATATGTATTATACAATAATTATTCTAATTTTCAAATTATATTATCACAAAAGAAAAAAATTAGTGTTTTTTTTTTCAGCACACTGTTATCTTGGATAAAATTTTATAGTTTCCCACAATTTCTTAAAATACTAATATCAGTTCACTTCAGTCACTCAGTCATGTCTGGCTCTTTGTGATCCCGTGGAATGCAGCATGGCAGGCTTCTTTGTCCATCACTAACTCCCGGAGTTTACTCAAATTCATGTCCATTGAGTTGATGATGCCATCCAACCATCTCATCCTCTGTCATCCCCTTCTCCTCCCGTGCTCAATCTTGCCCACTTTCAGGATCTCTTCCAGTGAGTTGGTTCTTCACATCAGGTAACCAAAGTATTAGACCTTCAGCTTCCGCATCAGTCCTTCCAATGAATATTTAGGGCTGATCTCCTTTAGGA
>SJYX01005025.1:0-11626 GCA_006410675.1 Oreotragus oreotragus
TCAACTGGAATTCCATCACCTCCACTAGCTTTGTTCGTAGTGATACTTCCTAAAGCCCACTTGACTTCACATTCCAGGATGCCTGGCTCTAGGTCAGTGATCACCTCTTCTTAATATCTTCTGCTGGATTGGAATTCAAATTTTAAAGCATTAACAAGTATTTTAACAGCAATAACAGTAATAAGGATAACACTTTGTCCTTCCCTATAAAGGGCACCATGAGAACGAGCGGCATCTCTAGTTCTTCTGAAAGACAGTTTTATGTACTTTTATAACTGCAATTTTTCATTTTTGTTGCCATTGCCGGAGAAGTTTGTTTTGTAGTCCTTGAGGCAAAACAATGGTCATAAAGTTTCGTCCAATCTATATGATTACAGGATATAATTTAAAATTTTGTATAATATAGATTTATAGAGGTGGCTTTATAATAATTAAAAGAAATAGTAACTTGAAGATATCTTCCTACATGTAATATCCGTCATCTTCTGCTAAACCCTCTGCTATGAAGAATATTTTTGTTTTTTTAATAAGGTAATGAAAGCATGAAATTAAAAGTTACAGCACATTACTTTTTGGCATATCTTTAAAATTGCATTTACAACATTGTACTTACAAATCACTAAATTTATATGACATTCTTATATGATTGCCATCTGTTGAGGACAGGGAACATAATCTTTTGTCTTTGTATTTCTAGTACCAGGCACTGTGAGTGAAAAATATTTTATATTAACAAAGTATGTGAAGTGAATTACCTTATTCAAGCTGACTGATTAAGGCCAACAGTAGAATTCTTATGCAGGGAGATTATTTCTACATATTTAAGTGCTGCTGCTGCTGCTGCTGCCTAGTCGCTTCAGTTGTGTCCAACTCAGCACTGTGAGTGAAAAATATTTTATATTAACAAAGTATGTGAAGTGAATTACCTTATTCAAGCTGACTGATTAAGGCCAACAGTAGAATTCTTATGCAGGGAGATTATTTCTACATATTTAAGTGCTGCTGCTGCTGCTGCTGCCTAGTCGCTTCAGTTGTGTCCAACTCTGTGTGACCCCATAAATGGCAGCCCACCAGGCTCCCCCGTTCCTGGGATTCTCCAGGCAAGAACACTGGAGTGGGTTGCCATTTCCTTTTCCAATGCATGAAAGTGAAAGTGAAATTGAAGTCGCTTAGTCAAGTCCAACTCTTAGCAACCTCATGGACTGCAGCCTACCAGGCTCCTCCATCCATTGGATTTTCCAGGCAACAGTACTGGAGTGGGTGGTCATTGCCTTCTCCATTTAAGTGTTACTATAAGTGCTACTATAAGTCAACTACAGGGCTTCCCAGGTGTTGCTAGTTGTAAAGAACCTGTCTTCCAATGCTGGAAACACAAGAGACACAGGTTTGATTTCTGGGTTGGAAAGATCCCCAAGAGGAGGCATGTCAACTCACTCTACTATTCTTTCCTGGAGAATCCCATGGACAGAGGAGCCTGGTGGGATACTGTCCATCAGGTCTCAAGGAGTTGAACATGACTGAAGTGACTTAGTGCTAAGTTAACTAACTTTTTACATGAAAGAAAAACCCTCTTATTATGCTCTTCAGCTATCAAATTATGCTTTAAGAGCACTAGATGAATTTTTAGAAGAGGATATTTTAAATTCATGTGATGTATCTCTGTTTAAATTTATTTTGTAAATGAGGTAGTAGGTATTTAAATGATTGGAAAAGTGTATTTGAAATACTTTGCTTGACTATTTTAATCTCCTGAAATTAAAAGGAAATGCAGTGCTATGTATACACATACACACACACACACACATATGTATATTTTTCAAGAATATTCAGAATGTCCAAACTACAAGAAAAGAGCTCTCTGGCAATTAGACAAGGCTTTGAAACTGTGATTAAAATTTTGAACATTTAATAAACTATGTAAGCCCTATAACATTTGTAGAGATCAATATAATTAATGTTTCTTTCTTTGTACAGATGAGAATTTAATGTAAGATAGCTTCTCATCTCAGTTGTTCATAGGAAGAGATTTTCATCATTTAAAAAAGATATCAGTTCAGTTCAGTGGCTCAATCATGTCCGACTCTTTGAGACCCCCATGGACTGAAGCTCGCCAGGCTTCCCTGTCCATCACCAACTTCGGAGCTTTCTCAAACTCATGTCCATTGAGTTGGTGATGCCATCCAGCTATCTCATCCTCTGTTGTCCCCTTCTCCTCCCACCTTCAATCTTTCCCAGCATGAGGATCTTTTCCAATGAGTCAGTTGTTCACATCACGTGGTCAAAGTATTGGAGCTTTAGCTTCAGCGTCAGTCCTTCTAATAAATATTCAGGACTGATCTCCTTTAGGATGTGCTGGTTGGATATCCACGCAGTCCAAGGGACTCTCAAGTCTACTCCAATACCACAGTTCAAAAGCATCAATTCTTCAGTGCTCAGCTTTCTTTATAATCCAACTCTCACATCCATACCTGTCTACTGGAAAAAACATAGCTTTGATTAGATGGATCTTTGCTGGCAAAGTAATGTCTTTGCTTTTTAATATACTGTCTAGGTTGGACATAACTTTTCTTCCAAGTTGTTTTCTGAATTTTGAGTTTTAAGCCAACTTTTTCACTCTCCTCTTTCACTTTCATTAAGAGGCTCTTTAGTTCTTCTTCACTTTCTGCCATAAGTGTGGTGTCATCATCTGCATATCTGAGGTTATCGATATTTCTCCTGGCAATCTTACTTCTGGCTTGTGCTTCATCCAGTCCAGCATTTCTCATGATATACTATGCACATAAGTTAAATAAGCAGGGTGACAATATACAGCCTTAATGTACTCTTTTCCAGATTTGGAACCAGTCTGTTGTTCCATGTCCAGTTCTGTTTCTTCTTGACCTGCATACAGATTTCTCAGGTGGTAGGTCAGGTAGTCTGGTATTCCCATCTCTTGAAGAATTTTCCAGTTTGTTGTGACCCACAAAGTAAAAGGCTTTGGCATAGTCGATAAAGCAAAAGTAGATGTTTTTCTGGAACTCTTGCTTTTTCAACGTTCCAATGGATGCTGGCAATTTGATCTCTGGTTCCTCTGCCTTTTCTAAATCCAGCTTGAACATTTGGAATTTCACAGTTCACATACTGTTGAAGGCTCATTTGGAGGATATTGAGCATTACTTTGCTAGCGTGTGAGATGACTGCAATTGTGTACTCATTTTGAGCATTTGAGCATTCTTTGGCATTGCCTTTCTTCTGGGATTGGAATAAAAACTGACCTTTTTCAATCCTGTGGTCACTGTTGAGTTTTCCAAATTTGCTGGCATATTGATTGCAGCACTTTCACGGCATTATCTCTTAGGATTTGAAACAGCTGAACTGTCATTGGGGAGTGTGCAATAAATATCATCTCTTTTCACACTCAGCTTTAATTTTAAATGTTATGTTTTCTATTTTAATCTTAGAAATCAGGGAAAATATCCCATATTTTAGAGCCTAGGAATCTGCAAATATGAAATGTTCTTTTATAGCAATGGAAATCCATGGGAAGTGTTTCATTGACTGCTCATTTGTTTCTTGTTAAAGATTATCAATCTGAAAGACTCAAATGGCTTCTTAAGGGATACAGAAGTACTATTGCTTACAGGTTAAACCATCCAAAACTGGGTGGAAGTATCTTTCACTTTAGGAAAGATAGCTTTTCCTAACTTGGAGACCGTCAATGGGAATGAGATAAATTAGAAAGTGAAGTAGCACTGGCTTGAACATCACATCAATTTGCTAGTAAACCTGGAAGCCTTTGCTCATTTTTTATGGTGAGACTGGATTCACAGCTTGACTGGTTGTACAACACCACTAAACAGAGCACTCCACTATTCAAATGAGGAAGATAACGTCAGGAAAGGAAGAATGAAGACTGAGAACCCCTTGGAATCGGTGAGAATGATGCAATTTTTTAGACTATGTTCTGGGTTGTTTTCTTTGGGGAAAAATTATTTATTTATTTATTTGATTGATTTGATAGCCTAGATCTTGGTGGCAGATGTGGGGTTTTTTTTTTGTTGTGTCTTGCAGACTTCTCTCTAGTTGTGGCCTGTGGACTTAGTTGCCCTGAGGTATGTGGGCAACTAAGTTCCCTCATCAGGGATTGAATCAGCATCCCCTCCATTGGAAGATGGATTTTTAATCACTGGATCATCAGGCAAGTCCCTCTGAATTATTTTCTGACTGGTATTCATTGCAGGTTAAAAATTAAAACCTTAAAGTAACCAAGGAGCTAACTAGAGGCATATAAGTTAGTTTGAATTTTATATAAGATAGTTGTCACTATGTACAGCCCAGAAATTTATAGTATTCTGTGTTCTGTTTTCCAGTGTCCTTAGTTACTATTTTATGAGGTTCTTCTTGTTAAAACTCATTTATTTCATCTACAAAAGCAAAAGTCTGCACAAAGTCCTGTAGAAAATCCAAACATGTTTTCATATTATTTTTGACCCATTATCACTTCATAGAGTCACATGTAATGTAAACAACATTTATTTTATACTCAGGTTTTGTTTCAAATGTTTCATTTTTCTATTTTGATCTCAGACATCATAGAAAATGTCTCACAGAAATTTAAAGTCTAAAGATCAACAAATAAGAAATTTCTATCTTTTGTAGAAATGGAAATCCATGAAAAGTGTTTTATTGAGTTAATTTCACAACATAATAAATATCTTCTGTCACAACCTCATTACTTTACAAATGAGAAAAAAAAAAAAAGACACAAATGTGTGTAAGTTTTTTCCCTCTAGTTGAGCATTTTTCCTTCCTTCTAATTTTTCTCCTTTTCTCTTTATTCAATATGTATTTTATAGGTAGGTTTTTACCTATTATATATCGTGATGTGCTAATCTTATATTTTCTTTAATAATGTTTTAGATTATTGATTTTTCTCTCCGCCCTTTGTGTATGTGTACTCAGGAAATAACCATTCCTTAGTTTTCCTAAGAATACCTTCTGAGGTAAGCAGCCTGGGAGAAGATTACTATGGCATGTCAAACAATGGAAGTTATTATGGTTTATCAATGCAAAACTGCTTTTTATAATTTCATTCAGATTGAAATGTTCTTATTTCTATTGGCATAATTCTTTAATTTTCCACATAGAACTAATTGCAACCCCAGATACATGTTGTTCAAATGTCAATTTTTATTTAACCTGAGGAAATAAAATATTCAAAATCTATAAATCACAGGAGTGCTAGTATGCCATGTTTTAGGAAGGGTATTGGTAAATGGCAATTATAAATTCAAATCTCTATTAAAAATCTTCAATATCAGTTTATGAATGATGTAAAATCGTACTTCCATCCTAAATAATGTTCTTCCCTTCTAGAACATCCATTTATTAAAAGATTCTATTATATCCCAATTTTAGATTTTTTTTCCCTAAAAGAATCATACCATAAATTTTTAAAATTTCAATGGAATAGACAGTTGTCTAGAAAAAATATATGGAGAAAGAGAATTGTAACATCACTTACTCATTAAACAAATTGAATCAATAATTAAAATTATTCAAGAAGGTAATCCAAAATATTACCTTGTCCCCATATATTTTATGGGCTAATTTTGCCAAAACTTAAAGTGATAGAAATAGATGGAAGAAGATCAAAAATACTTATTTCATGAAATTATTATCTTGACATCAAAATTATGTAATAAAGCTACTAAAATATAGATTTAAAGGGCACTCTTCCTGATGAATGTAGGTGCAGATATCCTAAACAAAATGTCAGTAAACAAACACTAAAAAATTATAAGAAAAAAAAAAAAACTTGGAACACATATACACACTGACTCTCTAATAGACTAGTAGTAGAGTGTGTGATAAAACCACTTTAGAAAAAAAGTCTAAGAAAATGTATAGCAGCAATATTAAAAATTAACAAAATTTTAAACAAAATATGAATTAACAGTAATATGAATAGTAGTGGCATTATATTCAAACTATAAAGACTATATGACAATGGAAAAATAATGAAGTTACTATGTGAATAAACATGTGACTCTCAGAGAAAGAGTGAAACAAATGACACAAAAGAGTATATACATGCTATATAACTCACTTTATAAAATGGTCAAAACAGGTGAAATTAAGCTATGCTTCAAAAGAATACTGGTTTCTTTGTGAAGGTGATGACTGGGATGGGCCACTCAAGAGGTATGTAGAATGTTACCCAGTTTCTGTATTTTTATCTGTGAGTTGGTTACACAGATGGGCAAAGCTTCATGGAGCAGTACACTTAAGATAGACACACTTTATAAATTGCATATCATATGTTGCACTTCAATAAAACTTTTAAAGAGAAGGTAAAGAAAATGAACGAAGAATATACAAATAAATATATTAAACAAATGACAGACTGAGAAAAAATGTAGTATATTCATGTATCTAGATTACATTATTAAAAAAAGAAATATGGAAAAAAGCACACAATACAAGCCCTCTCACATCAAATAGAAAATAGTTTATATAAAAAAAGTTTGCATGGACAAACAAAACAATGATTTGGGATAAAAGCTGCTCAATCAACTAGAAATGAGAAAACTGCACATTAGGAACATAAGGAACACAACCATTAGATTATTAAAATTAAGCCCAAATTAAGTCTGGTAGTAGTACATGACTGGAGTGTAAACTGGTATTGCTTTGAAGAAAAAATTTAGCAATATCTTATGAAATTTCAAATGTACATGCCCTGTGGTCCTGTAATTCCACTTCTATATCTAGAGATATACTGAGAATAACATTCAAGAGAATATTTATAAGCACACTTGCTGCAGTATTATTCAAACCAGAAGAAAAGAAACATATTAAGTATTAATTTTTAAATATACAGATATTTTTTTCCACATTTGATTTTACACAACAATAAAGAATTTTAGTATATTCATAGTATATGCATAGTTTTAGGTACATTTTCAAATTTGTGAATGAGTAACATAAAAGCTAAATGAGATTCATGACACATTTCTGTAATTTTTACATATTAATATAAATTTAAAAGCACATTATTTAAAAATAATTTTAAAAAATAAAGTAAATAATTAAAAAATTAAAGACATTCACAGATATCTATCAATATGAAAATATATTTACAAAGTATTTGAAAAACATATTTAAAGTATGCCAAGCAACATGTTGATGCATGTTCATGTCAATGGGAGGCTAGATAATAGGATTGGGGGTATCAGATGCAGAGAGAAAATTGAAAGCAATGTAGAATTATACAATAAACAACAGAACTGGAAACTTCCAGTCTGTCAAGGTGAAGTAGCCCCATTCCTCCTATACCTTTCCTTTTATAACTAAAAATAAAAATAAAAAATAGTTTTTGCAAAGTAAACAGCACAACAAGCATAAAGACACTCTGACAGGTAGAAAGAAGAAAACAGAACTTCTAGTCAGTCCTGAGACTTTTCTTGCTGAATTTCTAATGGCAATGGATTTTCTCAATGGCGCCCATGTATCCCAGACAGGGTTTTGCAATAGTCTGTAATGTAAAATCACCAAAAAGGCATAGGCAAAGAAAATTCCAAGAAAAACCTGTTTTCCCCTACTAAGCCCCGACTCAAACAACATAAAAACTTTTTGGCAACAGTCCCTTAATTTCAGCCAACAGCAATGGTGAAACTGCAACACCTCGCCTGAGGTTTCAGTGAGCCAGCTGGAGAGTTGACCTTCCAACCAATCCTCCTGCCTCCTTGAAGCAAGTGATGTTTCAATTTCTCTGACTGGTGGTTTCTGTAGGATCCAGTGAGCAGCAGATATTCTATCCCTCACTTGTCAGAATCAGATGGCTCTGTGATCCTCCACTCCTACTCAGTAATGATGAGACATAACAAGGCAGTCTCTGCGAAGTTTCACCTTCCCCCACCCCCCACACATATACATGCACACACACACACACACACATGAGTCAGTGGAGCTTGTATGGAACTCTCACTTTTTACCCACTCGGTGTCAAAGAAACTGAGCAAGGTTATACAACAAGGTTATACAGATCAGAGATATCAAGCACGTCACTTTCCCTTCTCCATTGTGTCAGCAAGGCTTATTATGAGGCTCAACTTCCACACCCACCTGGCAGGAACAGGACTGAACAAGCATTGTGATGTACAGTTCTACCCTCCCCTGGTATCAGTGAGAACTTTTCACCCACACTGGTCATCAGTGAGGTAGGGCAAAACGGCGCTTCACTTCTCCCTTCCCCTGGTGTCATTGGATAGGGGAGGGAAAACAGCAAGGAGGCAATGAGCTGAGTTCCTATCTCACCCTGCAGCATCAAAACAGAGTTTGTCAGCCCTCCATATTCCCATCCCTCTGCCTTTTTTTTTTTTTTTTTTGCAGGACAGGTCCCCAAGGAGAAAAAAGGTAGCTACAATTGGCATCCACATTAACCAGGAAAGTGTCAGTGGGGATAAGAGGCAGCTAAACTTCCGTGCCACTTGTCTGTAATGGGGCAGCATGAGTCGGTGTTCTACTTTTGCTGGGGTGGTGTTGCCAGGTCCAACAGGAAGCTCAACATACACGCCTGCAAGATCTTCACCCATATAAAATAGAGGGATTACCCACTAAAAAGAAGATTAAATAGGATCATGTGTCTCCTAATAGAATGTCCAAAAGTTCCAGAATAGAATAAAAAAATCACTCTTGACAGCTTAATATCTTGAGCCAAAAAATAAATAAATAAAAATAAGAAAAGCTAATTAATGTCAAAATCCACATTAAACCATTAAACAGATGTTATAATTATCTGACAAGGATTTTAAACTAGTCATCACAAGAATGCTTCAGCAAACTTATGGATTCATTGGAAAAAAATAGAAACTCTTAGGAATGAAATCAAAGTTAAAAAAAGAACCAATGAAGGATCATAGAATTGAAAACTATAAAATAAAAATAAAAATCTCAGTTTGCTCAGAGCTCAGTGGAAATGGAAGAGGATAAGACCAGTGAAATTGACAATATTCAATATTACTTGGCCAGTTTGAAATGAGAAAAATTTGAAATTAAAAATAAACAGAATTTTATAAGCCTCTGGAATAATAATAAAAGAGTTAATATTTGTGTGTTCAGAGTCTCAGAAGGAGGGGAAAGGGAAAGTAGGATTGAAACATATTTGAAGAAATAATGATTAAAAACTTCTCAAACTTGGTCAAAACCAAATTTAATCTAAACTCATATTTTACACAAAAATTAACTTAAAACGGATCACAGATTTATGCAGAAACTGCAAAATTGACCATTTTATGGAAAATTATAAAATGAAAGAGTCAGGATATAGGTTTAAGCAATAAAAGGTCATATATTTGGTGCCAAAAACTATCCATAAAGAGAAAGATTTTTGTTTAACCTTATTAATTAAAAACTAGTATGTGAAAACCCTTCTGAGTAGAAGCAAAAGGCAAGTAACACCCTGAAAGAAAGTATTTGCAAACCAAATATCCAACAAAGCACCTATATCTGGAATATATAAAGAACTTTTCAAACCCCATGTAACAAACAAACAAAATCAGTTAGAAAATAGTCAAAAGACATGAGAAGGCACTTCACACACACACGTGCATGTGTGCCAAGTTGCTTCAGTCGTGTCTGATTCTTTGCAACCCCGTGGATTGTAGCCCACCAGTCCCCTCTGTCCATGGGGTTCTCCAGACAAGAATATTGGAATGGGTTGTCATTTCTTGTTCCAGTTTTAATATATAGTAGAGTATATATGAAGAAGAAATGGCAGCCCACTCCAATAGTCTTGCCTGTAAAATACCATGGAAAGAGGAGCCTGGTAGCCTACAGTACATGGGATTGCAAAGAGCCACACAACACTGAGTGACTGAACAGCAGCAGAACCATGTATATGTTAATTCCAAACTCCTAATTTTGTCATGGCCCCAAACAACATTCAATGGATAAGTCATTAAATAAGGGTGGTGCATCTATTCCATGCAACACTACTAATATGTTCCATGATGGTGGGTGTGGCTATAGAAGATCAAGATGAGAGATGCTTTTGGTGATGGAGTTGTTCTGTACCTTGACTGTATCAATGAAAATGTACTACCTATGGTGTTGTACTATAGTTTTATAAGTTATTACCATTTGGGAGGCTGGATAAAAAGTGCAAGTGCTCTATCAGTAAAAAGACATGAGAAGGCACTTCACACACACACGTGCATGTGTGCCAAGTTGCTTCAGTCGTGTCTGATTCTTTGCAACCCCGTGGATTGTAGCCCACCAGTCCCCTCTGTCCATGGGGTTCTCCAGACAAGAATATTGGAATGGGTTGTCATTTCTTGTTCCAGTTTTAATATATAGTAGAGTATATATGAAGAAGAAATGGCAGCCCACTCCAATAGTCTTGCCTGTAAAATACCATGGAAAGAGGAGCCTGGTAGCCTACAGTACATGGGATTGCAAAGAGCCACACAACACTGAGTGACTGAACAGCAGCAGAACCATGTATATGTTAATTCCAAACTCCTAATTTTGTCATGGCCCCAAACAACATTCAATGGATAAGTCATTAAATAAGGGTGGTGCATCTATTCCATGCAACACTACTAATATGTTCCATGATGGTGGGTGTGGCTATAGAAGATCAAGATGAGAGATGCTTTTGGTGATGGAGTTGTTCTGTACCTTGACTGTATCAATGAAAATGTACTACCTATGGTGTTGTACTATAGTTTTATAAGTTATTACCATTTGGGAGGCTGGATAAAAAGTGCAAGTGCTCTATCAGTATCATTTCTTAAAAGTCCATGGGAATTTATAATATTCTTAAAAATATCAATTAAAATATATATTTTTGTGTTCACAATTATGATAACCTTCAATGAGCTGATGATTAAGGTCAATTAAATTCCATGCATTTAAGTTTTATAAGAGAAGTAATGGATAAAGACAGACCTTTTATATTTACTGTAGCTCCAGTTCAAATATATATATGTTTATATTGGAAAAATAAAATAATCATCCAGGTTTTTTCCATTTCAGAACCTAAAGTCAATATCTTTTTTCCCATTGGAAAACAAACCAAATCAAAAAAAAAAAAAAAGAAAAAAGAAAGAAAGAAAGCAAACAAGGACACAAAACAAATAGAAACAACACAGCAACAACAACAACACAAGGGCTACATGAATCTGCACCCCAAAATCAATATTTCCTGTAAACTGTTAGAATGTGTTTCGCAGACTTGAAAAACACAGCCTTTTCATACTAAGGCTTATCACAACCTCACCTAGCACCAGGCTCACCTGATGACGCCAGTTGCCTAGTCTGTTGCCAGACTGATTGTTTGGACCTCCACTTGGGCAAGACTCAATTTCTCAGGTGATACCACCTGACTCAACGTGGAAGGTTCTCTTCCTGTTTGGGTTCACATAACCAACAACAAAATTAATGCTGAGACTGAAAGAGCACAAGCTTCATTCACTGGCCAGACAATACAGAGGCAGGAACTTAGTTTGCAAACCAGCTTCTCCTCACTGGGGACAATCAAAACAAGATTTTAAAGACAAGGTTAATGAAGGGGAGGTATGTATATGTATATATATATACATATATGTGTATATATATATATATATATATTTTTTTTTTTTTT
>SJYX01005026.1:9788-21824 GCA_006410675.1 Oreotragus oreotragus
CCTTTCATCTATCCATCCTTCATCCATCTTCCCACCCATCCATCTATGTATCCATTCATCCATCTATCCATCCACCCACCCATCCATCCATCCATCATCTATCTCTCCATCCATCCACCCTTCCATCCATCCACCCACGCATCCATCATCTATCTCTCCATCCATCCACCCATCCACCCACCCATGCATCATCTATCTCTCCATCCATCTATCCATCCATCCACCCATCCATCCATCTATCCAACCACGCACCCACCCATCCATCCACCCTCCCATCTATCCATCTACCAATCCATCCATCCATGCATCCATCCTTCCTTTCACCCATTCATCCATCCATGCTTTCATCAACCCATCCATCCATGCATCCATTCACCCACCAATCTACTCATCCATCCATCCACCCATCCATCCATTTATGTGTCCATTCATCCATCCAACCTTTCATCTATCCATCCTTCATCCATCTTCCCACCCATCCATCTATGTATCCATTCATCCATCTATCCATCCACCCACCCATCCATCCATCCATCATCTATCTCTCCATCCATCCACCCTTCCATCCATCCACCCACGCATCCATCATCTATCTCTCCATCCATCCACCCATCCACCCACCCATGCATCATCTATCTCTCCATCCATCTATCCATCCATCCACCCATCCATCCATCTATCCAACCACGCACCCACCCATCCATCCACCCTCCCATCTATCCATCTACCAATCCATCCATCCATGCATCCATCCTTCCTTTCACCCATTCATCCATCCATGCTTTCATCAACCCATCCATCCATGCATCCATTCACCCACCAATCTACTCATCCATCCATCCACCCATCCATCCATTTATGTGTCCATTCATCCATCCAACCTTTCATCTATCCATCCTTCATCCATCTTCCCACCCATCCATCTATGTATCCATTCATCCATCTATCCATCCACCCACCCATCCATCCATCCATCATCTATCTCTCCATCCATCCACCCTTCCATCCATCCACCCACGCATCCATCATCTATCTCTCCATCCATCCACCCATCCACCCACCCATGCATCATCTATCTCTCCATCCATCTATCCATCCATCCACCCATCCATCCATCTATCCAACCACGCACCCACCCATCCATCCACCCTCCCATCTATCCATCTACCAATCCATCCATCCATGCATCCATCCTTCCTTTCACCCATTCATCCATCCATGCTTTCATCAACCCATCCATCCATGTATCCATTCACCCACCAATCTACTCATCCATCCATCCACCCATCCATCCATCTATGTGTCCATTCATCCATCCAACCTTTCATCTATCCATCCTTCATCCATCTACCCACCCATCCATCTATGTATCCATTCATCCATCTATCCATCCACCCATCCATCCATCCATCCATCATCTACCTCTCCATCCATCCACCCTTCCATCCATCCACCCACGCATCCATCATCTATCTCTCCATCCATCCACCCATCCACCCACCCATCCACCCATCCATCATCTATCCATCCATCCACCCATCTGTCCACCCCCCAATCAATCCATCCATCCATAAATCAACCACTGATCTATCCATCCATCCACTCACACATCCATCCATCCTTCCAGCAACCGTGTGTAGAGTAGGGCTACCCAGCCAGGCTCTGAGCAAACACTGGATGGAGCTCAGTGTTGAGTGCCTCAGAGCTCTTGTCCTAAAGGAGCTTGCCATCTAGGGTGGGATGAGTAATAGCCCCAATATATAAAGTCCTAATGCCTAGAAACGGGGGATGTACCAGATGTGATAAGAGGCACTTTTCATGGCAAAGAGTGAGCTCTGCGAAGGCAGGTCTGTGTCAAATGCAACCCAGTTGAAGCTTCCTCTGTCTTGATACCAACTGAATTTTGAGGGTGTCTATTTCATAAATCCCTCTCACCTTGGCTTTTAGGAAATACAACTATAGGAGGTGCACCAGGCTCCCTCCAAGGCTGGAGGGGTTGGGAGGCCGACTGGGGAAGCTTCTCGGAAGACCCACGGGACGGGTCAGGGAGGTAGCGCCATGCCTGTTTCCCAAGTGGCCTGGTCCTCGGGATGTGTTAAGTCTTGCAATGGGCACCGTCATTAAACTTCCTGATGTCTGTCTTGCTGACTTTTCTTCCATCAGCTGATGCTGCTAACATGAGCCCTGTTTATACCCGGGTTTGCTGAGTGGACAGTGAGACCTATGCATTCTGCTGAGGGACGCTTAGGGGCAAGTCCGTGCCAGGCATGGTTTTCCATCCACACGCCATAGTCACTAAATGTGTCATTTAAGAAATGTGTTGAAGTTGTGTGTGTGGTGTTGTCTGGGTACCGCTATCCTAGGGGTTTGTTTAACAAAGGCCACAAAAGCACAAACACTATCCCAGACATAACGTTGTCCGGGGTCTCTGCGTGTGTGGTAGGGGAGTGTGCATGCGTAGTAAAGAGCTGGAGAACTCTCCAGTCTCTGAGGCTCGCTTCAGTGAAGTGCGTCATGGCACAGGACTGTAACTCACCTTAGCAACCTTTGTTTTTAAGGTTTCCCTGATAGCTCAGCTGGTAAAGAATCCGCCTGCAATGCAGGAGACTGCAGTTTGATTCCTGGGTTGGGAAGACGCCCCGGAGAAGGGATAGGCTACCCACTCCAGTATTCTTAGGCTTCCCTGCTGGCTGAGCTGGTAAAGAATCCGCCTGAGATGCGGCGGTTCGATCCCTGGGTTGGGAAGATGCCCTGGAGAAGGGAAAGGCTCCCCACTCCAGTATTCTGGCCTGGAGAATTCCATGGACTGTGTAGTCCGTGAGGTCGCAAAGAGTTGGACACAACTGAGCGCCTTTCAATGAGACATTTTCTGAGGTTCACTAACTTCTAGCACTCTTTGCGTTTATTGCTAACTTACAGCTTCTGGTGATGTCAGCTGCATCGCTTTCTTCCCTTTTTTCTTTATAATTCTTAGCCTTCCTCCTAGGAGGTCATGTCAAACTTCCTGTGTTTGACATCTGCCCTTAACTTTTGACTTTTCTTATTTCTGGTCAGTGTCCTCATTCTGACACTTGGCTTGCATCTCATAGATACATTCTTACTTGCATGGTTCCTCTTTACCCTCATGGGTAACTGAAAAGGGTTTTTAAAAATCCCCAAGCGCATAAAATTACAAATAATCATTTTACTGGTGTGAGTTCAGGAACGCATTTACCCAGAATAGGCTTAAACTGTCCAAGGACCCTTCGGGACTTCCGGTCTACCATGCTGCCTGACGTGTAGAGGCATTGAGAATTTTTCATTCAAGGATATCCTGAGGGGAAGAAAACATGAAATGGTCACTTGTGGGCTTCCTCACTGGCTCAGTGGTAAAAAATCTGCCTGCCAATGTGGGAGACGTGGGTTCGATCCCTGGGTCAGGAAGATCCCCTGGAGAAGGGCATGGCAACCCACTCCAGTATTCTTGCTTGGAGAATCCCATGGACAGAGGAGCCTGGTGGGCTGCAGTCCATGGGGTCGCAAGAGTCGAGGATGACAGAGTGACTCAGCACGCAAGGTGTCCTTGGCAAAGGCAAACAGGCTTTAATGCTCCCTTGTGGCGGAAACCCTGCTTCCTTTGAAAACGCCATCTCTGAAGGGGAGGAAGGAGCAAAGATAGGAAAAGTTCCAGCAACCTTCATAATAGAAAGAAACAGACCCTGTTGCTCGGTCGCTTCAGTTATGTCTCTCTGCGATCTCGTGGACTGTAGCCCAGCAGGCTCCTCTGTCCATGGGATTCTTCAGGCAAGAATACTGGAGTGGGTTGCCATGCCCTTCTCCAGGGGATCTTCCCAACCCGGGGATTGAACCCTCTTCTCCTGTGTTGACAGGTTGTTTAA
This sequence comes from Oreotragus oreotragus, assembly GCA_006410675.1. Lineage (NCBI taxonomy): Eukaryota > Metazoa > Chordata > Mammalia > Artiodactyla > Bovidae > Oreotragus > Oreotragus oreotragus. Next base: position 13,667 of record SJYX01005026.1, read on the forward strand.
CATGCTGAGCTGCCTGGGAAGCCCAGACCCCGTTGGGTTCTATCATTTCCTGCCAGTCTTTGAAATTCTTTCCATGCCGGTTTTTACAAGTACCAAAGCAGGATGAAATGCAGCAATCTATTTCCAAGACGGTGAAGGACCTCAGAGGCAGTGCACGAGTGATGGTGTGTCTGCGGGGCTGGAGGGAGTTGTGAAACTGTCCACAGTGATTCAGAGAACGCCAGAAGCTGTCAGAAGCATGGGATTCGCTTTCAGGACCTGCCTGGGGTGTTGGGGAAAATGACAAGTGGTCACGTTAGAGATGCAAAGTTATTTCTCGGGAGAATGACCAGAAGCATCGCCAGGCGATGCAGGTGGCAACTCTCCACTTGGAAAGCGGTGGCCGGAGCCCCAGGGGGTCACACCAGCGAATTGACATGTCTGAGAGGTTCGCGAACCTGCAGAGGGACGTCAGGACACAGCCAGGAAACAGGACCAAGTGGCGAGATGCCTGCACTTTGGATTTCTCACAATTTGATTCATGAATATAAAAAAGTGATTGTTAGTTGCTAAGTCATGTCCGACTCTTTGTGACCCCACGGACTGCAGCACACCAGGCTCCAGGCAAGAATACTGGAGTGGGTTGCCATTTCTTCCTCCAGGGGGTCTTCCAGAGTCAGGGATCAAACCCGCGTCTCCTGCGTTGCAGAAAGACTCTTTACCAAAGTTAGTTTTGCGTTAGACACTCAGTTGTGTCTGACTCTCTGCGACCCCATGGACTACAACCCACCAGACTCCTCTGTCCATGGGATTCTCCAGGCAAGAACACTGGAGTGGGTTGCCATGCCCTCCTCCAGAGGAATCTTCCCCACCCGGGAATCAGACCCGAGTCTCTTATCTCCTGCATTGACAGGAGGGATTTTTTTTTTACCACCACCACCACCTGGGAAGCCCAGATGGATAAATAGACATTTTAGATATATAGATGATAGACAGAGATAGATAGAAGACAAGAAAATAGATATGACAGATACAGAAATAAGAACGAAAAATAATAGATGATAAAGAGGCAACTGATAGATGATAGATATATACTCAGTAAGTGACGGATACGTCATCGAAAGAAAGATAGAATAGAAAAAAAGTGAAAGGGTTAGTTGCTCAGTCGTGTCTGACTCTTTGCAACCCCGTGGACTGCAGCCCTCCAGGCTCCTCTGTCCATGGGATTCTCCAGGCAAGAACACTGGAGTGGGCTGCCATTTCCGTCTCCAGGAGGTCTTCCCGACCCAGGAATGGAACCTGCATCTCCTGGGCTTCCCAGGTGGCGCTGGTAGAAGGAAGGATGAAAACAGAAAATAAAAGTAGGTGCTAGATGATGGAGAGATAAGAGATAGGTGATGGATAGTAGACAGACAGACAGACAAACAGACAGACTGCGTCTCTTAAGCTGAGTCGAGGTTTCTCAGCCTCAGCCCTCCTGACGTCTGGGGCTGGACTCTGCTGTGGGGCGTCCTGGGCACCGTGAGGATGGGGCAGCGTCCCTGGCCACCCCCCACCACACGCCGGGAGCTCCACCACCGTGGTAACACCCCAGATGCTGGGTATCTGTGTTCCAGTGTCCCCAGACATTGCCAGGGTCCCCTGGAGATGAGGGTCCTTTGCGGACCCCGAGGCCCCACTCCAAAGACTAAACTGGTCGAAGCCGCGTGCAGCTAGCTTTTAGAACAGCAGAGCTGGGATGTACATTAAAATTCCAAGTGAGTTATCCGTGTGTTCCAGACCAGACTAAAAAATAAATAAATAACAGAGCCGCTGAGATCCACCCCAGCCCTTGAGCTCCGTTGTTTACTTCTAAGGCAGACGTGTCCCCGGCTGCCCTTTCTCAGAGCACTCAAGGGTCTGGGAAGGGGGAGAAGCTGGTGGACGTGCGTATCAGAACATCCGTTCCCCCCTACACCGCCTGATGTGGGGGCCCCTCCCCGAGACGCAGCCTCAGCAGCTGGACGGACCCAGCCCAGCCCAACGGCGTGGACAGAGACCAGGGATGTTAAGAGGAGAATCCAGGCAAGGGATCCTGCCGGCATCAAGAGGCAGTGATACGCTTGCCTTCTCTGGGATCGTGGTGTCGTGGTACCATTTCCAGCTGCGCTCTGGACCTGTGTGGGCAGGAGGGGAGGAGGGAAAGGGAAGGAGACAGAGAGAAGCAGAGAGAGACACAGAGAGAGAGAGAGAGAAGCGGAGAGAGACAAACAGTTCATTTCAGTTCAGTTCAGTGGCTCAGTTGTGTCTGACTCTTTGCAACCCCATGGACTGCAGCACGCCAGGCCTCCCTGTCCATCACCACCTCCCAGAGCTTGCTCAAACTCATGTCCATCGAGTCGGTGATGCCATCTAACCATCCCATCCTCTGTCGTCCCCTTCTCCTCCCGCTTTCCATCTTTCCCAGCATCGGGGTGTTTTCAAATGAGTCCTTTGCATCAGGTGGCCCAGAGTATTGGAGCTTCAGCTTCAGCAGCAGTCTTTCCCATGAACACCCAGGACTGATCTCCTTTAGGATGGACTGGTTGGATCTCCTTGCAGACCAAGGGACTCTCAACGGTCTTCTCCAACACCACAGTTCCAAACCCTCAATTCTTCGGGACTCAGCTTTCTTTACAGTCCAGCTCTCACATCCTACTTGACTAATGAGAAAACCACGGCCTTGACTAAACGGACCTTTGTTCAGAGAGGTAAAGGACAGATGCAGAATGCGAGAGAAGCGGAGGGAGGTGGGTTTCTCTGCAAGGCACCCCATGGAGGTCCAGGCAAGCAGCTCATGCTCAGAAGACCTGAACTCCCTGAAGCGTTCATTGCAGGTTCATTTTGAGGTCTCTGAAGACCTTCTGGGAATTACTTTTTTTTTTTTTTAAGACAGAGTGAGACAGACGGTCCCCGGGTGTGTGATCACCTGCTGGACCATCTTCTGATTGGCTGGTGGTGATGTCACCGGGAGCCAGCATCACCCACCTTCTGCTTCCAGCTGTCTGGGGTCCCCGTGCTGGTGGGCGGGGCACACGGTTAACGTCTCCCACCTCCTGGGGGCTTCAGCGTCTGCAATACAGCTCAAGGGACACGGCTCAGAATATTACCTCCAGCCCTTGAGGAGGAACTGGAGGTCCTGGGCTTTGCTTAATGGCTAAGCTGACTGCCCATGGTCTCCACTCACTCTTTCCCTTTGTTTCTGCTTTTGCTCTCTCCTCTGACTCGCTTTATTCTTTGGCACTCGGCAAAGTCCTAGGACGCGAAAGCTTTCTTCTCAACAACAGGCAGGAGGAGAACATGAGGCAGGGGCTGTTCTGCCCAGGGAAGGACTCACAGAGTTGGCTCATTTACCACGTCACTCATAAGAGTTGTGGACGTTCTAGAAATGAAGAAAAAGCTCCCCCATGTCGCCTTTCATTGTCACGCACGCTCAGTCGCTCAGCTGTGTCTGACTCTTTGCAACCCCGTGGACTGTAGCCCGCCAGGCTCCTCTGTCCGTGGGGTTCTGCAGGCAAGGAGACTGGAGCTGGTTTCCGTTTCCTTCTCCGGGGGGTCTTACCCACCCAGGGATCAACCCCACGTCTGCGGCGTCTCCCGCATTGGCAGGGGAGTTCTTTACTACTATCGCCACAGGCTTTTTTTTTTTTTTTCCTCTCTCCCCATCATCTGATGAATCTCAAATGTTTTCAGCTTAAAATAACTCTCAAGCCAACTCTAATCCCCATGGAGCAAAAGAGGATAGCAAAAAGACATGAGAACTCAAGCCAGTCAAATTGAAAGCGACTCAGTCGTGTCCGACTCTTTGCAACCCGGTGACTATAGAGTCCATGGGATTCTCCAGGCCAGAATACTGGAGTGGGTAGCCTTTCCCTTCTCCAGCGGATCTTCCCGACCCAGGAATCAAACCGGGGTCTCCTGCATTGCAGGCAGATTCTTTACCAGCTGAGCTATCAGGGAAACCAACAAGTCAGCAAAATGTGTGCTGAAGTAGGTTGATGCTGTCGACCAAAAAAATGGAGTCCCCACCTGAAATCAGAGTTATTTATTTGGTAGGCATGTTGAGGACTCGGAGCCCCGGAGACAGCGTCTCAGTAGCTCTGAGAAAACTGCTTCAAGGAGGCAGGAGGGGCAATCAGGCTGTATGCAAGTTTGCAACAAAGGGAGTAGGCGGTCTGCACAGCAAAGATCAGATAACAGTGAAGGAATTGAGGATTCCATGTAAGGGACGATGCACCCTGTAGCCTCAAGGAATTCACTCCTTTCAAATGCACCTCAGCTGTCTGGGGCCGAGCCTGTTTTCCTTGTTCACCTTCAGGAAAGGTAGAGGTCACGGATGGCTGATTCTTGTATTCTCCCAGCTCCTCCGCAATCACCGTGGGGGTGCTGGATCGAAATGTTGCCAGTCTCATGGCCCAGACAGTAAAGAATCCGCCTCCCATGCAGAAGACCCAGGTTTGATCGCAGGGTTGGGAAGATCCCCTGGAGAAGGAAATGGCAACCCACTCCAGTATTCTTGCCTGGAGAATCCCATGGATGGAGGAGCCTGGTGGGCTGCAGTTCATGGGGTTGCAAAAGAGTCAGACTTAGTGACTTAAACAACAGGGGAGCTTCCCTACCCAGGTATCAAACTCGGGTCTCCCACATTGCAGTCGGAGTCTTTACCGGCTAAGCCACCAGGGAAGCCCTGTAATCAGAAAGATTTTTTTAAAAAATTTTAATATTTATTAAGGTTTAAAAAAATTTTTAACATGTCTTTATTTTTGGCTGCCCTGGGCCTTGGTTGTGGCATGTGGGATCTTCCGTTGCTTGGCGGGCAGGCTTTATTGCCCGGAGGCATGTGAGATCTTAGTTCCCCGAACAGGTATCGAAACCACGTGCCCTGCAGTGGAAGGCGGATTCCTAACCACTGGGCCACCGGTGAAGCCTCAGTCGTAAAGGTTTTTGCTCTGAAGGAGGAAGAGGCTCAGATAGGCTGGGAGGCAAGCAAGCAGGTGACAGAAGAGAGAATGCAAGACGGTACCCTACTTTTTGGAGGAGGAAGGCAGGAACCACAGACACAACTCCAGAAGCTGAAAGATCACTCCCCACCGAGTCCTGCCGACACCCCTATCGTAGCCCCGCGAAAGAGACCCTGAAATAGATCCCTCCCCGCTGAGTCCTGCTGACACCCCTATCGTCTCCCCACGTGACCTGTTTCAGACGTCTCGCGCGCAGAATCATAAGGCAGTCCCTGTGTCTTGTGTAGGCGTCATCGCTTCCAGCGGCCCCCAGCACTCACGGGCCCCGTGCCATGCCCATGTTTGCCAAGCATGGAAAAGCAGTCTTCCGTCTCCTCTGACGCTGGACATCTCCTACGACTTCTGGACTTCTTGCTGTCTCTTCCTGAAGCCTAGCGTTGAAATCGGTCAAAAGACACACACACGGGTTCATCCACCTCGCTAGAGCTGATACAAACCTGGTCCTTTTTCATGGCCGAGTAATATTCCCTTGTATATATCGGCCACAGCTTCTGTATCCACCCCTCTGTCAGTGGACATCTGCATCGCTTCCATGTCCTTTAGGGTTGTTCATTTGCTCAGTCCTGTCCGACTCCTTGCAACTCCGTGGGCTGCCGCACGCCAGGCTTCCCTGTCCTTCACCATCTCCTGGCGTTTGCAAACTCGTGTCCGCGCCAGTGATGCCATCCAGCCATCTCGTCCTCTGTCGCCCCCTTCTCCTTTTGCCCTCCATCTTTCCCAGCATCAGGGTCTTTTCCAAGTCGTACCGACTGTGAATAGCGCTGGGATGAACACTGGGGTGCATGTGTCTTTTTGAATTATGGTTTCCCCAGGGTGGATGCCCAGGACTGGCATTGCTGGGTCCTGTGGTCGTTTTATTACTAGTTTTTGAAGGAATATCTCTGCTGTTCTCCATAGCGGTTGAACCAGTTTACATTCACACCCAGAGTGTAGGAGGGGGCCCTTTTCTCCACACCCTCTCCAGCATTTATTGTCTGTAGGTTTTTCGTCAATGGCTATTCTGACCTTTGTGAGCAGACAGCTCATAGCGGTTTTGATTTACATTTATTGAATAATGAGCGATGCTGAGGGATGATGTGTGGAGTAGGGGTGGGGGGATTCAAGAGGGAGGGGATTTATGTATGCCTTCGGCAGACTCACGTTGTGCAGCAGAAAACAACACAATGTTGTAAGGCAATTCTCCTCCAGTTAAAACACACACACACAGAGGCAACTGCAACCTTTATTCAGTTCGTCATTGCAAATTGGTCCCTCTCTGTCTCTCTCTCTCTCTTTTGCCTCCTCTGAAGCTCCCTTTTTGACCTGGTCTCTCCGTCTCTTTGCAATCAAGTCCTCTGTCTCCTCCTCAGCCATTCATTTCAAATTCCTACCCATTTAATAACAGCTGCACCGGGATCTCCGCCCGTCCGTTGGAAATTAATTCAGTTACCTTCACAGGGAGACTTGGCTTCTGACTTTAAAGTACCCGACGGCAAGGGGGGTGGAGAGGGTTAGCCTGCGGCCAAGAGCACAGCCGCCCGCCGAGCTCGCCGAGTGTCCCCCCACCCCCGGCTCCAGGGCTGTGCCGCAGACCACATTAGTAATTGATGCTTCCAGCCAGAGTCCCCGGGCGGAGATGCCAGCCGGGGCCTTCGGAAATTCTGCAAGTCATCCTGGGTCCATGTGTTTGTCCATGTGAAGGGTGAACTAGAGCACAGAGGAGGAAAAGGAAGCAAGAGATGCCTTCCTTGGAATGAGACAGGAGGGTTGCGGGAGAGGTAGCTGTAGGCAGAAGCATGCCCACGTGTGGGCACCCCTGGGCAGCTTTATCACCTTTTTCTGCCTGCCTCACCAGCTTTCCCGCGTCAGCTCTCTTGGCTGCCTGGTGGGGACGTGCGTGCGACGGCGCTTCAGTCGTGTCTGACTCTGTGACCCCATGGACTGTAGCCCGTGTCTGACTCTGTGATCCCATGGACTGTAGCCCGCCAGCCTCCTCTGTCCATGGGATTCTCCAGGGAAGAATCCTGGAGTGCTTGCCATTTCCTTGGGGGAACTCTTAAGATTTCTGTCTCTCTCTGATGTTTCCGTCTCAACCCCGGGGAGCAGAGGCTTCTTACGTCCTGGGGTCATCTGCGAGATGAATTTTTAAATGGTTGCTGGTTTGTTGCTCAGTTGCTCATTCATGCCCGGCTCTTTGAGGCCCCATGGACCGCAGCACGGCAGGCCTCCCCGTCCTTCACCATCTCCCGGAGTTTGCTCAAACTCATGTCCATCGAGTCGGTGACGCCGTCCAACCATCTCATCCTCTGCCGCCCTCTTCTCCTTTTGCCTGAAGCCTTTCGCAGCATCAGGGGAATGGTGGCATTTGGGTAAAAGTCAGGGTCCTGCAAAGACCCTGTTGGATGAGACACGACCGTGAGCCCGCCCCAGGAACCTGGCAAACAGCACGTTCCCTGGAGGGCTGAGTGACGCTAAGGGGAGCGAGACCGAGAGGCAGATGCCGAGGTGGTGCTGTGCAGGAGCCCGGATAGCTGGTGGGCTGTCTGCCAGCCTGCGGCTCCTGCATCAGAAATTGCGTCTTGTAAGATGGCTTCATCTTCTAGACCTGGGTTTCTCAGCCTCACCCGCCTCTCATCTGCGGCTGGATGGCCCTGGGCTGTGGGTTGTCTGGTGCACTTGGGGTGTGCGGCAGCAGCCTGATCTCCACCCACCATGTGTTGGGGACGACCCCCACCCCCACCCCAAGTGTGACAACCAGAAGCGTCTCTGGATGTGGCATACGTCCCCTGGGGGCAAAGTCATCCCTGGTTGAGAACCACAGCTGGAGCTAGAAAGATGGGTGGATAGATGGATGGGGGGTGGATAGATGGATATAGGTTGATGGATGGGTGGATGGATGGGTGGATGGATGGGTGGATGGATATAGATAGATGGATGGATGGATGGATGGATGGATGGGTGGATATACATAGATGGATGGATGGATTAGGTAGATGGATATAAATAGATGTTTATAGATGGAGGGCTGGATGGGTGGGTGGGTGGATATAGATAGATGGATGGATGGATAGATGGTTATAGATGGATGGATGGATGGATGGATGGGTGGGTGGGTGGATAGATGGTTATAGATGGATGGATGGATGGATGGATGGGTGGAT
>SJYX01005026.1:23248-33311 GCA_006410675.1 Oreotragus oreotragus
TGGGTGGATGGGTGGATGGAGGGATGGATGAATATAGATAGATGGATAAGTAAATGGATGGATTAGATAAAAGGATACATGAATGGACGGATGGATTAGACTGATAGATGGATTGATAGATAAAATGGATATAGATAGATGGATAAATGGGTGGATGGACGGATTAAATGGCTGGACGGGTTAGACGTATAGATAGGTGGATAGATGGATGGATGGATGGTTCGATAGATTAGATAGATGGATAGATGGATGGACAGATGATAGATGCTGCTGCTAAGTCACTTCAATCGTGTCTGACTCCGTGCAACCCCATGGACGGCAGCCCACCAGGCTCCCCCGTCCCTGGGATCCTCCAGGCAAGAACACTGGAGTGGGTTGCCGTTTCCTTCTCCAATGCATGAAAGTGAAAAGTGAAAGTGAAGTCGCTCACTTGTGTCCGACCCTCAGCGACGACATGAACTGCAGTTTTCCAGGCTCCTCCATCCATGGGATTCTCCAGGCAAGAGTGCTGGAGTGGGGTGCCATTGCCTTCTCCGGATAGATATTGAGTTGGCTACAAAGTTTGTTCAGGGTGTTCTGTAAGATTATAGACAGAAAGATTGATAGGTGATACATTGATAGATGATTAGAGAAATGAATATAGATAGGTAGGTTGATAGAAACATTGATAGATAAGTCATAGATAAATATATCGATAGATTAGATAATAGATAAATGAATGGAAAATGTAGACATAGATATAGATAATAGATAAGGTGACTAGGTGACTGATAGATACAGTGGATGGGTGGACAATTGGATGGGTGGATGCATACAGATACATAGATTGTAGATAGATGAATAGATCTTAGACAAATGCTAGATGTATAAAGACACATAAATTATAGATAAGTAGATACGGTGACTAGGTGATTGATAGGTATAATGGATGGATGGGCAGGTAGATGGATGGCTGGATGATAGAGAAGTGAATAAACAAATGACAGATGGATAGATATTATCTAAAGATAGATAGATAATTTATTTATAACAGATGAGTGAAAAGAGAAATCATAGATAGACAGATGGCTTCCCCGGAGGCTCAGCTGGTAAAGAATCCACCTGCAGCGTGGGAGACGACGGTCCAGTCCCTGGGTCGGAAGGTCCCCTGGAGACGGGACTGTCTCCTCACTGCAGTGTTCTGCTCTGGAGAATCCCATGAGAGAGGAGCAGGGTGGGCTGTAATCCATGGGGTCACAGAGACAGACAGATAGGTCATTTCAGAAGCTGACTCACATTATCGTGGTTGCTGCAAGTCCAGCACATGTATACTTTTCTCCTGTCAGCTCCAAGGACCAGAGAATGTTCCACTCCTCAGGCAGACACCAGACCCATGTCGTTTCCTTGGGCATTAAGATTTCCTGTTTGCTTTCTTTTTTTTAATTTCTCTGCTTACTGTGGTTGTTTGAGAAGTCATTAAAAGAAGAATTTCTGTATTGTGAGTAAACGCTGCTTCAATTTTAAAAAATAATGCGATGCAAGCTATGATATATAGGATGGAGAAGGAAATGGCAACCCGCTCCAGTGTTCTTGCCTGGACAATCCCTTGGACAGAGGAGCCTGGCGGGATTCAGTCCACGGGGGCGCAAGAGTCAGACATGACTTAGCGACTAAACCCGCCCCCCCGCCGCCGCCATATACAGGATGGCTAAGCAGTAAGGTTCTACTGTAGAGCACAGGGAACTGCATTCAGTGTCCTGTGATGAACCACAGTGGAAAAGATTATGACAAAGTTGCGGAGGCATGAGTTGCTCCGTCGTGGCCAGCTCTTTGCAACCGCATGGACTGTAGTCTGCCAGGCTCCTCTGCCTGGGGGATTTCCTCGGCAAGAAGACTGGAGTGGCTTGCCACTTCCTTCTCCAGCCCATGCTGCCATTCCTGGGCTTCCCTGAAAAACTATATATATATATATATTTATGTATATATATTTCCAGTATATATAAATTGAAATATATGAATGCATTCCAGTCCTTCCAATACACACACAACTCAGTCACTTTGCTTATTAACAGAAATTAACGACAATGCAAATCAACTGTACGTCAATAAAATTTTTTACAAAAATAAGGACTTTAGAAAGGAGAATTTCTGAAATGATCCCTGACTGAATAAAGGCTTTCTTATGCCGTGTTTTTTTTTTTTTTAATATTCAAACCTGTCCATTGTCCTCCAGTGTTTACAGGGAACTCACATGACGTTCTATGTAAAGGAACTTATTTACAAAACAGAAACAGGCTTGCAGGCAGAGAAAACAGCCTCATAGTTAGCACATGGGAAACCTGCAGGGAGGAATCGATAAGGAGTTTGGGCTTAACATGCACACACAATTCCATAAGGAGTTTGGGCTTAACATGCACACACAATTCCATAAGGAGTTTGGGCTTAACATGCACACACAATTCCATAAGGAGTTTGGGCTTAACATGCACACACAATTCCATATAAGATAGATCCTGAAACAAGGACCTAGTGTACAGCACAGAGAACGCTGCTCAATATTATATCACAACCTAAAGGGGAAAAGAATTTGAAAAAGGATAGATACATATGTCACTGAGTGACTTTGCTGTACTCCCGAAACAACTGAAACATTGTAAATCAACCATGATCTTCAGGTGTTAGCTGCTTAATCCCATCCGACTCTGTGTGACCCCGTGGACTGTAGCCCGCCAGGCTCCTCTGTCCATGGGATTCTCCAGGCAAGAAGACTGCAGTGGGTTGCCGCGCCCTCCTCCAGGGGATCTTCTCAAACGACGGATGGAACGTGCGTCTCCTGCATCGCAGGCAGATTCTTTACCGTCTGAGCCCCCAGGGACGCGAGTATCAACCTTACTCCAATATAAAATAAAAACTAAAGAAAAAAACTTTTTTTTTTAAGTTAAAAAAAAACAGTAAACAAGATGGATAGCGTCTGGTTGTACCCACAGAGTCTTGGGAACTTTTGGACAGAAATAGAACAGATATCGTCAATATGCCAACAGCCTCTGGGTCTATGAAGCAGTTTTCTGCCAGGCAGTTCCCAAGAAAAAAGGGTTTATGTCCACAGTGAAACGAGCCAGCCCGGTTATCTCCGAACAGAAATCTCCTGAAATCCTTCATCTGTGTGGATGGTTCCCTTAGAGAGATGGATTTTATATTCTTGTAGAAAAACTGCAATTTTCTGTGCAGCCTAAGTTCCAGAGCCTCGGTTTACACCTCAGAGATGAAATCAGAAGCAGGGTGACATTCTAGGATATTTACCCGCGAACTTGCTTCTGTGCCCTTTACAGTGGAGGCCCCTGGGGAACATTTGTTTCTAGGGATGGAGACCTTCTCTGACAGCAGACCTCTTTGTGTAACCAATTCCTGCACTTTAGAGGAAAAAGTGTGTAAGCCGGTGCTCAGTAACGAGAACTGACCCTATCTGAGCTAGAGTAAGCTGGAAAAAATTTACTGCAACGTATATGTTGTCGTCCACTTGGTCAGTCATATCCGACGCTTTGAGACCCCATGGACTGCAGCACGCCAGGCCTCCCTGTCCATCACCAACTCCCACAGTCTATCCAAACTCTTGTCCATCGAGTCAGTGATGCCATCCAACCATCTCATCCTCTGTCACCCCCTTCTCCTCCCGCCTTCAATCTTTCCCAGCATCAGGGTCTTTTCCAGTGAGTGAGATCTTCACATCAGGTGGCCACAGAGTATTGGAGTTTCACCTTCAACATCAGTCCTTCCAATGAACATCTCCTTTAGGATGGACTGGTTGGATCTCCTTGCAGTCCAAGGGACTCTCAAGTGTCTTCTCCAACACCACAGTTCAAAAGCATCAGTTCTTCGGTGTTCAGCTTTCTTTATAGTCCATCCCTCACATCCATACATGAACACTGGAAGAACCATAGCTTTGACTAGACGGACCTTTGTCGGCAAAGCAAAAACAGAGACGTATGCAAAACCCAGAGAGGAAGATAGGAAGAGCACAGCCTGCATTTTGCAGAGTTCTTCCTCACTGAGCATCCCTCACTCTTATGTTAAAGGCAGAAAACGGAAGAGGATTTTTACTCCACGTTCAGTAATCGGATCTTCGAGCTCAGAAATTCCACTTCAGAATAGAAGCAGTTCATCCGCTCCGAGCTTGGCACCTCTCAGCCCCCTCATGCGTGCAGCCCGGGCGGCTGCCCAGCTCTGCTTGTTGACATCTGTCTCATCCCCCGCACCCCAGGCTCTTCAACAAAACTGTCCTTTTTTTCAAGGTCAAAGCAGTGCATGGATTTCTCCATCTCTGCAGAGCATGGAGGTTCCGCTCTGCAGAGCGTGGAGGTTCCGCTCTGCGACCCCCATGGATGGCGGCCCGCCAGGCTCCTCCGTCCGTGGGATTCTCCAGGCAAGGAAACTGGAGCGGGTTGCATTTCCTTCTCCAGGAGATCTTCCCAACTCAGGGACTGAACCCAGGTCTCCTATGGACGGTGGCCCGCCAGGCTCCTCCGTCCGTGGGATTCTCCAGGCAAGGAAACTGGAGCAGGTTGCATTTCCCTCTCCAGGAGATCTTCCCAACTCAGGGATTGAACCCAGGTCTCCTACACTGCAGGTGGATTCTTTACAAACTGAGCCAGAAGGGAAACCCAAGAGATTCAACTAGAAAATGCCTGGATGCCTGTCCATCTGGGGAGTCCTTTAACTGTATCTACGCAGATGTGTCTACGTGTGGTCACTCGCCTCCGACTCTTTGCAACCCAATGGACTGTAGCCCGCCAGGCTCCTCTGTCCATGAGATTCTGCAGACAAGAATACCGGAGTGGGTTGCCATTCCTCCTCTAGGGGATCTTCCTGACCCAGGGACTGAACCTAGCGTCTCCTGATTTGGCAGGCAGATTCTTCACCGCTGAGCCTCCTTAGAGCTGAGGAGCAAAAAAAAAAAAAAAAAAAGACTCCACGTGGGACTTACCTGGAAGCCCAGTGGTTAGGACCCCACGAGTTCATTTGCCAAGGGCTCCGGTTCAATGTCTGGTCTGGGAAGCAAGATCCCACAAGCCACATGGTACGGCCAATAAATAAATAAATGATATTTTAAAACCCAGCAGCACTCCATGTGAGTCCGTTGCGTGAGATGTTCAGAAACCTCAGGACCCCCAGAGGTAAAGCGAGTTGACGGTTCCAAAGCAGTCAGGACCCAGAAATGGGATGGGAGCCCCGGAAAGTGAACAGGAGGGAAAGGAACACAGACCTTATTCACCTGAGAGGTGAGGAGGAGACAGACGTAAGCTAGGCAGAAATCACACTTGAACGAAATACGAAAAATCACCCCACTGCCTCAGTTGGCATCTTTAAAAAATTTTTTTTTCAATTTTTCTATTGGAGTGTATAGTTGATGAGGGCGTCCCTGGGGGCTCAGACAGGAAAGAATCTGCCTGCCATGCGGGAGACATGGGTTCCGTCTCTGGGTCAGGAAGATGCCCTGGAGAAGAGATAGGCTACCCACTCTAGTGTTCTTGGGCTTTTCCGTGGGTCCGGTGGTAAAGAATTTGCCTGCAACGCAGGAGACGTGGGTTCGATCCCTGGGTGGGGAAGATCCCCTGGAGAAGGAAATGGCAACCCACTCCAGTACTCTGGCCTGGAGAATCCCCATGGACAGAGGAGCCTAGTGGGCTACAGTCCACGCGGTCGCAAAGAGTCAGACACGACTGTGCGAGTGAGCCCACACACAGTTGACGAACAGTGTTGTGTTCGTTCCAGATGTGTAGCAAAGCGAGTCAGTTATAGCCTATGTACATGGGCCCTTGCTGTTTATATACTATATACCTACAAGTGTGTGTTCTTTCGTCCCAAGCTCCTAACTTATCTTCCCTCCGTTCCCCAATTTGGCTCATCATACATTTGTTCTCTATGTGTATGAGTCTATTTCTGTTTCACAAATAAGTTCACTTGTACCCTTTTTTTTTTTTTCAGATTCCCCATATAAGTGGTATATATTTACCTGTCTCTGTCTGACTTACCTCACTTAGTATGACAACCTCTAGGTCTGTCTATGATGCCGAAGTTGGCATTTTATCTCATTCTTTTTTCATGGCTCAGTAACGTCCCGTTGGATTTACGTTCCACGTCTTCGTGACCCACTCTGCCGATGGACATCGAGGTGGCTTCCACGTCCTGGCTGTTGTAAATGCGCTGCAGTGAACTTTGGGGTCCATACATCTCTTGGGGGCCATGTTCCTCTCTGGATACATTGCCGGGTCACATGCTTGCTCTATTTTTTAATTTTTAAAGGACCCTCCGTGATGTTGTCCACAGGGGCTGCACCAATTTCCATTCCCACCAGAAGTGCAGCGGAGTCCCCTTTCCTCCACACCCTCTCCAGCATTTACTGTTTGTAGACTTGTGAATGATGGCCATTCTGATTGGTGGGAGTTGATCCCTCCCTGTAGCCTTGAGTGGCATTTTCCTTATCGTCAGCGATGTTGAGCATCTTTTCCTGTGCCTGTTGTCCCCTTTTCTCCACACCCTCTCCAGCATTTACTGTTTGTAGGCTTTTGGATGATGGCCATTCTGATTGGTGGGAGTTGATCCCTCCCTGTAGTCTTGACTGGCATTTTCCTTATCATGAGCGATGTTGAGCATCTTTTCCTGTGCCTGTTGTCAGTCTCTGTATGTCTTGTTTGGAGAAACATCTGTTGAATTCTTCTCTCCGTTTGGTGTCTTGCTGGCATTTTCTAGATAGACTTTTCTTCCATGATCCCGCAAACAGAGCGACATTCTCGGCCTTCCTAACGAATTGAGTGGGCTTCCCTGGTGGCTCCGGTGATAAAGAATGTGCCTTGCAATGCAAGAGACCCAGGTTCGATCCCTGGGTCAGGAAGCTCCCCTGGAGAAGGGCGTGGCAACCCACTCCAGTATTCTTGCCAGGAGAACCTCATGGACAGAGGAGCCTGGCAGGCTACAGTCCATGGGGCTGCAGAGAGTTGGACACGACTGGAGATGTACTGGAAGCTTGCTTTTTGTTGCATGTGGAAAAATTTGCAGTGACCTGCCTTGTGGTCCAGAGAATAACACTTCCCCTTGCAATGCAGGGGATGTTGATGCGAACCCAGGTGAGGGAACTAAGATCCTTCATGTTGAGTAGACAAAAAAAAAAAAAAAACAAAACCCAGCAAGATTTGCACAAATGTCCATGGAGGGAACGGATCGGCCAAACCTCAGAGCATGATGTGTCCTGTCTGGTTGTGAGCCTCTGGCACGGACAGGAATCTGGCAGTCACAAGCAATTAATTCTTGCCGAGAGTGGCCCAAGGTTAATTTTAATGTCCTCCATGATCTCTTGCCAGATCAGATACGTCTGCCTCCTTCAGGCTCTGCCTTATGGTGCTTGGCAGGACCTGGCTACGTGGAGGCTGGCACGCTCGCTCAGCCCGTTAATCATCCTTGGCAGCCGGGTTCTTGTGGCTGATGCATATGGACCTCCCCCACACCCCGGCCATTCCCCAGGGAGACCCGAGGACGCTGAGTGAAGCTGACATGTTGTGGTTGTCACGGAAGCTCAGAAGGCTCTCTTGTGCCCCCATGCTGATGGCGGGAGTCGAAAGACACTCAAGACACACACATTAAAAAAAATAATAATAATAGCATTTGATCTGCAGCAACGTGGATGGAAAATCCCATGGACGGAGGAGCCTGGGAGGCTGCAGTCTGTGGGGTCGCGAAGAGTTAGACATGACTGAGCGACTTCACTTTCATGCATTGGAGAATAAGACACTCAAGACACACACATTAAAAAAAATAATAATAATAGCATTTGATCTGCAGCAACGTGGATGGAAAATCCCATGGACGGAGGAGCCTGGGAGGCTGCAGTCTGTGGGGTCGCGAAGAGTTAGACATGACTGAGCGACTTCACTTTCATGCATTGGAGAAGGAAGTGGCAGCCCATTCCAGTGTTCTTGCCTGGAGAATCCCAGGGACGGCGTAGCCTGGTGGGCTGCCGTCTACGGGGTCGCACAGGGTCTGACACGACTGAAGCGACTTAGCAGCAGCTGCAGCAACCTGGATGGACCTGGAGATCGCTATGCTGAGGGAACTAGGTCAGACCGAGAAAGACAAACATCGTATCGGTCAGTTAGTTCAGTCGTGTCTGAGTCCTTGTGACCCCGTGGACTGTAGCACGCCAGGCCTCCCCGTCCACCTCTGACGCCCAGAGCTCCTATGACTTACATGCAGAATCTAAAAACAAATGGTACAAAGGAACCTCTTTACAAAACAGAAACAGACCCACAGAATTAGAGAAAGAACTTATGGTTACTAACGGGGATGGATGGGAGGACGTATAGTTAGGGAGTCTGGGGTGGACTCATTGATGTTCTTCAGTGTGGTTCAGCTCAGCTGTATCCAACTCTGTGATCCCATGGACTGCAGCACACCAGGCTTCACTGTCCATCACCATCTCGTGGAGCTTGTTCAAACCCATGTCCATCGAGTCGGTGACGCCATCCAACCATCTCATCCTCTGTCGTCCCCTTCTCCTCCCGCCCTCAGTCTTTCCCAGCATCGGGGTCTTTTCCAGTAAGTCAGTTCCTCGAATCAGGTGGCCAGAGGATTGGCGTATCAGCATCAGTCCTTCCGATGAATGTTCAGGATTGCTTTCTTTTATCACTGACTGGTTGAATCTCCTTGCTGTCCAAGGGACTCTCAAGAGTCCTCTCCAACACCATAGTTCCAAAGCATCCGTTCTTTGGCGCTCAGCCTTCTGCACGGTCCAGCTCTCACATCCATACATGACTACTGGAAAAACCGTAACGTTGACTAGACAGACCTTTGTTGGCAAACTGACGTCTCTGCTTTTTAATAATCTGTCTAGGTTTGTCGTAGCTTTTCTTCCAACAAGCAGGCGTCTTTTGATTTCATGGCTGCAGGCACCATCCGTAGTGATTTGGGAGCTCCAAAAAATAAAGCTGTCACTGCTTTCACTGTTTCTGCCTCTATTTGCCATGAAGTGATGGGACTGGATGCCACGATATTAGGTTTTTTAATGCTGAATTTCAAGCCAGCTTTTTCATTCTCCTCTTTCACTCTCATCAAGAGGCTCTTTAATTCCTGTTAACGTTCTGCCATGAGAGTGGTGTACACGATGCATTGTGCTGTTTTCAGTCACTCAGTCGTGTCTGACTCTTTGCAACCCCATGGACTGTAGCCTGCCAAGCTCCTCTGTCCATGGGGTTCTCCAGGCAAGAGGACTGGAGTGGGTAGCCATGCCCTCCTGCAGGGATCTTCCCAACCCAGGGATTGAACCCAGGTCTCCCCGCATTGCAGGTGGATTCTTTCCCAGCTGAGCCACCAGAGAAGCCCAAGAATACTGAAATGGGGAGCCTATCCCTTCTCCAGGGGATCTTCCCGACACAGGAATCGAACTGGGGTCTGCTGCATTGCAGGCAGATTCCTTACCAGCTGAGCTGTCAGGAAGCCCAGTACATACTATACTATATATTAATATAAGATTTATATTCTATACTATTATGTACATCTATAATATAGATATTTTAGCTGCTATTGTAGATATTATTGGTACACTATTTGTACATACACAAGTACTAGTATATATGATATTATGCATGCTTTTTTGTTCTTAGTGCCATTTGTTACTTACTTATTGTTTAAACAGACTTCATGGTTTAGAGCTGTTTTGGGTTCACAGCAAATTTGAAGACACCTCCCATGTACAAGGGCCTGCCCTGCTGGCTCAGCTGGTAAAGAATCCGCCTGCACTGCGAGCGACCTGGGCTTGATCCCTGGGTTGGGAAGATCCCCTGGAGAAGGGAAAGGCTAACCTCTCCGGTATTCTGGCCTGGAGAATCCCATGGACTGTGTAATCCATGGGGTCGCAAAGGGTCGGGCGCGACTGAGCGGCTTTCACTTTCAACGAAGCATACACTGTCTCTTCCGTTATAAACACACCCTGCACCAAAAGGCTAGATTTGTTATAATTGGTGGTTTTTAAAAAACATTTATTTTCGTCTGTGCTGAGTCCTTGGTGCTGTGTGTGGGCTTTCTGTGGTTGCGGCGA
>SJYX01005026.1:36583-52133 GCA_006410675.1 Oreotragus oreotragus
TCAAAAGCACCCCCCCCCCTCCTCCTCAGGGACTCCAGACTTCTAATCAACCTGCCTAGGAGTTGACCCTCTCGTTAATGAGACTCTGAGGATGTTGAGCTGTGTCCGCCACCTACCAGCACCCGTCAGATGCCTGTTCCATTGTCCACGGAACACTCTGGGCAGGGTTCACTGAAGCCGAATGCTTCTTCTCCAATTAGCTCAGTCTCTCTACACACCGGGGAAAATACCATTAACCGGATTCCCGCTTATTACGTCTCAGTCATGTTTCCATCTGCCTGCAGTAGAGCTGAGCCAGGTTCCCTTAATCAGAGTTTTGGGTGTTCCCCAGCTCTGCAATTAAGCAGTTCTGGGCAGACTCTTGGTTTGCATTCAGCAGATGGCTGGTTGCATCCCTGGAGTGAGATGAGCATAGATTTCAGTTTTGTGGTTTTTTTTTTTTTTTTTTTGGTAAATTGGAGTACAATTGATTTACAATGTTGCGATTCAGCGATCGGTTCAGTTCAGTCGCTCAGTTGTGTCCGACTCTTTGCGACCCTGTGGACTGCAGCATGCCAGGCCTCCCTGTCCATCACAACTCCCGATCTTGGTCAAACTCCTGTCCATCGAGTCAATGATGCCATCCAACCATCTCATCATCTGTCCTCCCCTTCTCCTCCCGCCTTCAATCTTTCCCAGCATCAAGGTCTTTTCCAGTGAGTCAGTTCTTCCCAAAGGATTGCAGTTTCAGCTTCAGTATCAGTCCTTCCAATAAATGTTCAGGACTGATCTCCTTTAGAATGGACTGATTGGATCTCCTTGCAGTCCAGGGGACTCTCAAGAGTCTTCTCCAACACCACAGTTCCAAAGGGATCCATTCTTCGGCCCTCAGCTTTCTCTATGGTCCAGCTCTCACATCTATACATGACCATTGGAAAAACCATAGCCTTGACTAGACGAACTTTTGTTGGCAAAGTAATGTCTCTGCTTTTTAATATGCCGTCTAGGTTGGTGATAGCTTTTCTTCCAAGGAGCAAGCGTCTTTTAATTTCATGGCTGCGGCCACCATCTGCAGTGATTTTGCATACATCTGTGAGAGCTGGACTATTTTAATAGAAAGCCTTCCTCAGTGATTCAGCCATACGTCTACGTAGACCCCCCTCCCTCTTGAGCCTCCCTCCCGCCCCTCCATCCCTCTCCTCTAGGTCATCACAGAGCACCTACAAAGCTGTGCGTGTCACTCCTTTAATTCTCAGGCAGCCTTACTTTTTTTTTTTTTTTTTTCTGCCGTCAAGGTTGTATGGTGAAGATGGCTTGCGATAGCCCCATCTGAAACACCATTTTTAGAAGGAAGCGTGGTAGAAGCTATTAATGTTTCTCGCTTCCTTTCCTAGGCTGATGGAGGTCTTTCAGACTCTCCCTAGGCTGCGCTGTCGTTCAGGCACTAAGTCATGTCCAGCTCTTTGCGACTCCACAGTCTGCAGTCCGCCAGGCTCCTCCAACCATGGGATTCTCCCGGCATGAATACTGGAGTGGATAGACATTTCCCTCTCCAAGGGATCTTCCTGACCCAGGAATCGAGCCTTCTGATCCTTTCTGGCAGGCAGATTCTTTACCTGCTGAGCCACCTGTGAAGTGGGAAAAATGTATTTCCTTGTCCCCTTCTACATAAACATTTATGGACAAAGCGAGTGAGCCAGACACAGCTCTTCTCCTTGTCTAACCCTGCCCTTATCCAAGCCTGACGGTTCACAGCTACTCATCCCAGAGAGCTCTGGGTCGCAGAGACTGCATCCTAAGAGCTCAAATCACTGAGCTGATTTTTCCCCTCAGTAAGTATCTCTCTGAGTTTTCACTTTCTCCTGGAGTTTGCTCGAACTCATGTCTATTGAATCCGTCACACCGTCCAACCATCTCATCCTCTGTTGCCCTCTTCTCTGCTTGTCTTTCCCAGCCTCAGGGTGTTTTCCAGTGAGTCCTGGAAAAGCCACGAGTGAGCTTGAAAGCTCCCCAGGGAGGAACCCCTTTCTGAAGCAACACCTTGGTGGACAAGGTCAAATGTTCTCCGCATTCCCGTGAGGCTGCCCGCGAAGGAGGTGCCTTGGTGCCGGTCGCCGGGGGCTGAGTTGAGCTCGACGAGGTGGTCCATCCCCATCCTTGGGGTCCTTCATTCCCCTGCAGTGAGAGATTGCTAGGCTTTTACTCGCGCGGGCGCATCTCCTTCCCCTGTGCCTCCAGGCTCTTTCTTCTAGGAGCCTCCGCCTTGACCGGGAGCCTGGGGTTCTGCCGACTGGACTGCTTCTTTATGCCTTTGAGGCCCCAAGGCAGGGGAATTACCCCAGATATCGTGCTTGCTTGTTAAGTGGATGGATGGACGGGTGGATTAGTAGGTGAATGTCTGAGTGACTGGATGATGGGTCAGTGGATGGAGGGTTGGGTGAATCAATGGGTGAATGAATAGATAGATGTGTGGTGAATGGATATGTAGAACGGGTGGATGGCAAATGGACGGAGAGGTGGATGGATGGTTAGATGGATTTGTGGATGGATGTGTAAGTGAATGGATGATGAATGGACGGGTAAATGAATGGGTGGATAAATAGATGAGTGGATGGTGAGTGGTTGGGTGGGTGGATGGGTGCATGGATGGATGGTTAGATGGATTTGTGGATGGGTGCATACGTGAATGGGTGATGAATGGATGGATGAATGAATGCATGGATGGATAGGTAGATGAAGGGATGGTGAGGGAATGGGTGGGTGGATGGATGGATGGTTAGATGGATTTGTAGGTTTCTGGGTGGATGCTTAAGTGAATGGATGATGGATGAATGCATGGATGAATGAATGGATAGATAAATAGGTGAATGGATGGATAGGTAGATGAATGGATGGTGAGGGAATGGGTGGGTGGACGGATGGATGGATGCATAAGTGAATGTATAGTGAATGGATGGATGAATGAATGCATGGATAAATAGATGAATGGATGGTGAGTGGTTGGATGGATGGATGTTTAGATCCTTAGGTGGATTTGTGGATGGATGCATAAGTGAATGGATGAATGAATGATGGATAAATAGATGAATGGATGGATGGTGAGTAGATGGTTGGGTGGATGCATAAATGAATGGATAATGAATGAATGGATGAATGAAGGCAAGGATGGATGGGTAAAATAGATGAATGGATGTATTCGTAGATGAATGGATGGTGAGGGGATGGTTGGGTGAGCGGATGAATGGATGGATAGATTTGTGCCATTGTGGATGGATGGATGCATGAGTGAATGACGATGAATGAATGCATGGATGAATGAATGGATGGATAAATAGATGAATGGATGGTGAGTGATTGGATGGCAGATGGATGGATGGTTAGAGGCTTAGATGGATTTGTGGATGGGTGCCTAAGTGAATGGACGATGAATGGATGGATAAATAGATGAATGGATGGTGAGTAGCTGGGTGGGTGGGTCGATGGACGGTTAGAAGCTTAGATGGATTTGTGGATGGGTGCCTTAAGTGAATGGATGAGGACGGGATGGATAAATAGATGAATGGATGGTGAGTGGTTGGGTAGGTGGATGACGGCTCATTCCGACGGTGAAAGGCACTCGCCTCATTTATCCGAGTTTTCCTGCCTGAGGTTTTCACCAGGCTGCACCCACCCTGGACAGACAGCTGGCCATGTCGCCTTGGCAGTCTGGGCCATGCGTCTGCTTGAACGGCTGTTTGGACCCGTGGAGTCTCTGGCTGGCCCTGGTGAGCCCCTTGCTCTCCTTCCAGGTTCACTGATGTTCGGGGCCCGGGGTCTAGCTTGGCCAGCAGTACCCTGCCCAGCCCTCATGAATGAGGCCACAGAGCAAGCGTCCGCCACAGCAGCTCAAATACTGACATATTTGGAGCCCTTGATTTTCTGTTGCCCCTCCATGGGTCCCGTGGGCATGGGAAGACTTCAGCCCCATGCAGCCATGTCTGATCTGAGCAGCCATGTCTGGTCTGAGCAGCCACGTCTGGTCTGAGCAGCCACGTCTGATCTGAGCAGCCACGTCTATCTGAGCAACCGTGTCTGATCTAAGCAACAGCATTGTTTTTAAATTTCATTTCCAACACTTTTCCCCAGCACGTTTTCCTAGCATAGTTTGGGTGGACCCTTTCTCTGACTTCTATTTGAGTTCAGTGTCAGAGAGGCACACCCTGCTTCTGGAGTGGAGAGCCTTTCCCTTCTCCAGGGGATCTTCCTGATCCAGGAGTCAAACCTGGGTCTCCTGCATGGCAGGCGGATTCTTTACCAGCCGAGCTACAAGGAAGCTCTACTTCTAAATCTACTGTTTAAAAATTAGTGCACGGGGCCACAAGAGTGTTTTGCCTTCACTGTGACCACACCAGAGACGAGTCACTCCTGTCATTTTTCTCAGAAGGGCAAAGCAACCGAAATGAACATTTCTCTGCCTCTGCTTATTCAGGACAGTCAGTTCCTCCAGAGACAGACCAGTATCTGTTGACGGGAACGTAAAGCAGAGAAAGAGATCTTACCATCTTCAATTTCCGTTAATTGATTCCCAAGGAACCACGCTGTGACGTACGACAAATGAGGGTAGGGAGATGAAACTGCACAGAAAATCACGTAGGAGGCTCAAGCCAGACCCATTTGTTTTGAGGCCACTTAGAGGCTGTCTCACAAGGACATGCGATCATCACTTTTCTTTGTTTTCAGGCCACCGAGGATGCTCCACCGCCCAGAGGAAAACATCTGTCAGATGACTGTCCTTCTGGGATGAAGTAAAGAGAAAACCAGTCCTTTCAGGTCAGTTGAAAAGGCTCCGACGACACACCATGGGGATACAGAACCTATTGGATAATGGTGGCTGTGCTGATGGTGGTGGTGATGCTGATGATGAAGGGATGAAGGTGATGGTGCTGATGATATGATAATGGTGCTGATGTCCTGTGATGGTGATGCTGATGATGAAGGGATGAAGGTGATGGTGCTGATGATACGATAATGGTGCNTTTGGCATACATTGACATGAATCCGTCATGGGTGTACATGAACTCCCAAACATGAACCCCCTCCCACCTTCCACCCCACATCATCCCTCCGGATCATCCCCATATACTTACAACTGTACAATAAAAATGTGTTATCATATTGTGGGTATTAATTTTTCTTTTGCAAAAATTCTTAACCAGATAGGAAAAGATAAAAGACTGATTTATTTTGGTTTTTTAAATACCTCTACATTAAAGCAAATTTACATATGAACAGTAATGAAATGAATTTCACTGCTTCTGATTTTCCTTACTACCATTTTCTTTTAGAAAGATCCCAACATAATTCTAACTCTTCATTCAAAAAGACCTGGAGATGGTAATATGCAATGAAGTAAGGCAGACGCATCAACAAAGGGAAAGGACCACTTCTTCAAAGAACTGGCAGGAAACATATTAATGAATTATTTGTTTCCAAGGTCCCAGTGCCTTAAGGCACGTTCAGGATCCAGATCTAAAAGCAATGCACTTTTGAAAAACTAAAAGTGACAGGACAAAATCTGGATGGCTTTTCACTGCTGAAAACAGGTGCCTGCCACCTCTTTCATTACACTGACAAACATTCTGCACTATTCATCAACCTTATTCTTTTCTTCTCTAGTCTAACCTTTCAGTGACAGTAAACATGACTTGACAGAGGGTCCAACACAGAAATTACATGATCTTTAACCTTTTTCTGATTTGTGACAGGTTTGGACACATCTGGACTAATCCATCAGGGAGGAAAAATATCTTTGGAATTACAATATGACAGTGATCTTCAGGAGCAAACAGTCATGTGTGTGTGTGTGTGTGTGTGTAAATTCTTTTCCAGTTTAAATCTAAATGAACATTAAAACAGTAAGTTTCTACCTGAAGAAGCTCATTTATTTAGAGTAAAAGGAAACTTATTCATCAAATGGAAGGCAATAATATTTCAGCATACATTTTTACAATGCTTATGTAGCAAAAATGTATCCTGAAAAGCAGATTATAAATGAATTCTTATGGCTTTAGTATTAAGTAGGGATATGTTTGTAACTATGAAAATAAAGACGCTGCTAGACATGTGTGGAATTTAGGCATTTGAAAACTTGGGAACATTGGTATAAATATATATTGATATAAATATATCTGTAGTTGAAAATGTCCTTATAAATGTGAAGAATTTTAAGTATTTATTCCTGCAGAAAATTTTGTTTTATAAAAATATGCAGCTAAATTCTGATGGAGCTACTACCTAGTTGTGAAATGAAATGGAAGGAATATACTCAGTTGTAAACATTTAAAGTTATCCCATGTTCTGTTTTCTAATCTCTTTTTCTATTTTTTTTAATTTACTTATTTTTTTCTCTTTTTCTTTTTAATCAGGCAAATTTATATGAGAATTATCATATTCTGAACTACAAACAATCATGGAAATCAGTCCAGAAATTTCACAGCAAAGGACAAAATGAGATATTTTACCTCTATTAAACAGAGCTTTTTCTCATGTTACATATAACTTTACATATTGGGCTACCAAATCACAGTTTCCCACACAGTTAATCAAATTTTTCCTATCCCACATACTTTTCTTCATTTTGCCTGGCTCTCCCAGATGGCTAAAGAAAAAGCAGACAAACTCTTCCTTTATTTTATTAGGACAAAGTCCCTACATATATGATTACAATAACGTCTTAGTAATAATTTTGGTAGTGAATGGAGAGTGTATACTCAAGCCACTTAGCAATTTGTCACCTAGTATATGCTATGAAGGGTGTAGTATATTCTATACCTTCCAGGCTATAGAGTCCTTGTTGGAGATGCTCTGCCCAATCTAGAACATATTTTAATGACAATCATTTCCTATAGACAAATGTATAAATGCCCTTATTACTAGCTATAGAAGATTTAATAGGGATCCACTTTAATAATACTAATTAAATGGCTAAGTTATTTTTCCAAAAATATAAGAATCNTAGAACATATTTTAATGACAATCATTTCCTATAGACAAATGTATAAATGCCCTTATTACTAGCTATAGAAGATTTAATAGGGATCCACTTTAATAATACTAATTAAATGGCTAAGTTATTTTTCCAAAAATATAAGAATCTTCCAGGCAAAAATACTGGAGTGAGTTGTCATTTCTTTCTCCAGGGATCTGCTCGACACAGGGATCAAACCTGTGTCTCTAAATTTCCTGTATTTGCAGGCTGGTTCCTTTACCACTCTCTCAGAAGGTAAAGAATCTGCCTGCAATACCAGAGACCTGGGTTGGATCCCTGGGTCAGGAAGAATCCCTGGAGAAGGACATGGCACCCCACTCCAGTACTCTTGCCTGGAGAATCCCATGGATGGAGGAGCCTGGTAGGCTGCAGTCCATGAGGTCGCTATGAGTAGGACACGACTGAGCGACTTCACTTTCACTTTTCACTTTCCTGCATTGGAGAAGGAAATAGCAACCCACTCCAGTGTTCTTGCCTGGAGAATCCCAGGGACGGGGGAGCCTTGTGGGCTGCCATCTATGGGGACGCACAGAGTCAGACACGACTGAAGTGACTTAGCAGCAGCAGGAGCAGCAAGCTAATGGTAGTAATCACTACTATAATATACATTATGGTGTACAGATATATATATATAGTGTTATATGTCAGTTATATCTCAACAACTGGGGGAAAAAAAAACCAAACCTATGTTCTGATACTTTCAACAATGATATAATGTAGCTGCTCAAGAAATACTGTTGACTGAGTAAAAATGTTAATGAAAGTGTAAAATGGGTGTGAATAAACTGGGTAAAACTATAAGTTCCTATTTAAAATGATCCATTTTTAAATTTTAGGATTTTTCTTGGGGTTAGTGTGAAGATAGGGCAGTTCAGTTCAGTTCAGTTCAGTCACTCAGTTGTGTCCTACTCTTTGTGACCCCATGAATTACAGCACGCCAGGCCTCCCTGTCCATCAAAAACACCTGGAGTTCACTCAGACTCACGTCCATCGAGTCCGTGATGCCATCCAGCCATCTTATCCACTATCGTCCCCTTCTCCTCTTGCCCCCAATCCCTCCCAGCATCAGAGTCTTNAGTCAGTGATGCCATCCAACCATCTCATCCTCTGTCATCCCCTTATCTTCCCACCTTCAATCTTTCCCAGCATCAGGGTCTTTTCAAATGGTCACTCCCTTATAAAAAGAGACACCAGGGAGCTCTCTCTCCCTCTCTTTGCATGCTCAGAAGACAGACCAGGTGAAAACAAAGCAGCCATCCATGAGCCAGGAAGAGAGCTCTCATCAGGAAAGGAAGCCTACCAGAGCCTTGATCGTAAACTTTCCAGCCGCCAGAATTGTTAAGAAAAAACAATTTGTTGTTTAAGCCAGGCACTCTATGGTAGTCTGCTATGGCAGTATGAACAGACTGGATAACAACTCATTCAGTATTTAAATCATTAATGATCACTAATTTCACAGAGCTCTATGAAAGAATAATATGTCCAAAAAGGACCTGTGGTGAATATCATTAACCTTTGCTCTTGTGACGTTAGCATTTTCTTCTGGACTCTGAGATCATAATATAAAAATGAAATGAAAACCCACTGTGGCCCCTGGACATGAACAATCCAGTCCCATCCCTGAGCTGCTGCCACCAAGGTTATACTTCAGTGACCCTGTAACAGTTGGTCAGTGACACATAAAGGGGACATCCACTGTCAACCTGGACTCTATTTAAAAACTTGACTCTTGTACTAAAGAAACAGTGACTCCTGAACTAAAAGGAGTTTGCAGTGAAAGGGTACTGGACAGAGAAGCGCCTCTGGCTTCACAGGACCCTGAGTCCATGCCCCTCCCGCCCCTCCCGTTATAGAGGGACTCCTGTGGTCTTGTCTCCTCCAACCGTCCTCCTGCCAGAGTTGCCAGATGAGCCCACGGTAACATATAAAGTGTTCAGCGCAGTGCCAGGTACACAGTAGGGACTCAGTACATGTAACCTCTACACCCACACAACCAACCCTACCCCTACCATAGCAAGGGGAAAAAAGAAAGTTTAAAAGGAATAAAACCAAGCCTATTAGTTAAGATTGAGACTTTTAGACCAGGCCAAAATCCGAAATGCCCAAGTTATGTTGAGGCCCAGCATGCTGCAGTCCGTGGGGTCCCAAAGAGCAAGACACAACTTTTAAACTGTTGTTTAAAAGAAACAAACCTAAAACAAAGTCCTAAAAAAAAATCATAAAATAATGAACAAAAGCTATCAGGCAAATGAAAACAAAATTGTAATAAATGTGGAATAATAATTCCATTTGTCTGGCAGTAAAGATAAAATGAAATTAAAACAAGCAAACAAACAAAAACAACCCAAAGGAGATAAATAGCTCTCCCAGGATCACAGTGTCTAAAAGAGGAAGAGTTGAAATTATAATTTAGCTCTGATTATAAAGCCTGTACTTTCAGTTACTATACAATACTTCCTCCAAATTCACAACTGCCACCTAAAATTTCCTCTTGAATTTCCTGGTCAGATCCATCACATAACCTTACTCATTATCTCTACCTCAAACCAGAACCTGCTCCGCCTTCTCCATTCTGATAGCAGATACATAACCTCCCAATGGTTTACGAAGATCCCTTGTAATCACCCTCAATTTCTCCTTCATGGATGCTCCAACCCACTCAACACTTCCACAATTGACCTTCACATTTTACATCAGAATTCAGTGTCTTCTCTCTCATCCTTCCGATTCTATTGGATTTAAGCCCTCTTTTTTTTTTTCTTACTCCTGGGGTTTAGTCTATTTCCTTTTCACAACCGTCCTGCATACTATTCTCAGACATCTCCCTCCCCCTGCCACCAGCCCCACTCCCAAACAAAACCTAGCGTCATAGTCCTGCTTGAAGATCTGTTAGTTCCCCTTTTCCCGCGGTTCAGCTCCTTAGACTGACCATATGATCCTCTACATTTTTATGTGCTACCCCTGCCCCAAATACCGAAATCTGTCAAACTTCAGTCATTGTTCAAGTTCTAGGTCAAACGGCTCTTCCTCTGAAAAGCCTTCCCTGGCACCAAGGTCACTCCCATAGTTCCTCTGCACTCCTAGCTGTACGCCAGATGGTAATTACTCTGCTCTTACATGTCTCTGAGTCTTTCCCCACATAAAACAATGACTAGTTTAGCAGATGATTAAAGTAAGTCTAATGAGGAATGACCTAAGGAATTAAAGGGTTATATGACCTCCAAGCAAAGTGATTTACATTGAGTCTTAGTGTTAATTCAAAGCCTTCTCAACCAGTCATTTAAACTGTTTTCCACTCTCCTCTCATTTGAGTATTACGCTGGAGACCTGCCTGGTAATAAAGATGACCTTGTGGGATACCCACAGCACTGCGTCTCCTGCCTGAGGGGACCTCCTCCTCTGCCTTCATCCCTGGACACAGTGGTGGACTAATGAGATGGAGCTGCTAGGGCAGAGCTGAGGCGCTTATACCTGTGAAGGACGTTTTCTTCTGAGACAGGAGAGCAACACTGTGCCAGGACTTCTCTTCAGAGCTAGGCTCAGTGGAGTGTTTAGCTAGGCCTCAGCTAAAGATGGCAGGCAGATTCTTTACCTGCTGAGCCACCTGTGAAGTGGGAAAAATGTATTTCCTTGTCCCCTTCTACATAAACATTTATGGACAAAGCGAGTCAGCCAGACACAGCTCTTCTCCCTGTCTAACCCTGCCCTTATCCAAGCCTGACGGTTCACAGCTACTCATCCCAGAGAGCTCTGGGTCGCAGAGACTGCATCCTAAGAGCTCAAATCACTGAGCTGATTTTTCCCCTCAGTAAGTATCTCTCTGAGTTTTCACTTTCTCCTGGAGTTTGCTCGAACTCATGTCTATTGAATCCGTCACACCGTCCAACCATCTCATCCTCTGTTGCCCTCTTCTCTGCTTGTCTTTCCCAGCCTCAGGGTGTTTTCCAGTGAGTCCTGGAAAAGCCACGAGTGAGCTTGAAAGCTCCCCAGGGAGGAACCCCTTTCTGAAGCAACACCTTGGTGGACAAGGTCAAATGTTCTCCGCATTCCCGTGAGGCTGCCCGCGAAGGAGGTGCCTTGGTGCCGGTCGCCGGGGGCTGAGTTGAGCTCGACGAGGTGGTCCATCCCCATCCTTGGGGTCCTTCATTCCCCTGCAGTGAGAGATTGCTAGGCTTTTACTCGCGCGGGCGCATCTCCTTCCCCTGTGCCTCCAGGCTCTTTCTTCTAGGAGCCTCCGCCTTGACCGGGAGCCTGGGGTTCTGCCGACTGGACTGCTTCTTTATGCCTTTGAGGCCCCAAGGCAGGGGAATTACCCCAGATATCGTGCTTGCTTGTTAAGTGGATGGATGGACGGGTGGATTAGTAGGTGAATGTCTGAGTGACTGGATGATGGGTCAGTGGATGGAGGGTTGGGTGAATCAATGGGTGAATGAATAGATAGATGTGTGGTGAATGGATATGTAGAACGGGTGGATGGCAAATGGACGGAGAGGTGGATGGATGGTTAGATGGATTTGTGGATGGATGTGTAAGTGAATGGATGATGAATGGACGGGTAAATGAATGGGTGGATAAATAGATGAGTGGATGGTGAGTGGTTGGGTGGGTGGATGGGTGCATGGATGGATGGTTAGATGGATTTGTGGATGGGTGCATACGTGAATGGGTGATGAATGGATGGATGAATGAATGCATGGATGGATAGGTAGATGAAGGGATGGTGAGGGAATGGGTGGGTGGATGGATGGANTGGTTGGGTGGGTGGATGGGTGCATGGATGGATGGTTAGATGGATTTGTGGATGGGTGCATACGTGAATGGGTGATGAATGGATGGATGAATGAATGCATGGATGGATAGGTAGATGAAGGGATGGTGAGGGAATGGGTGGGTGGATGGATGGATGGTTAGATGGATTTGTAGGTTTCTGGGTGGATGCTTAAGTGAATGGATGATGGATGAATGCATGGATGAATGAATGGATAGATAAATAGGTGAATGGATGGATAGGTAGATGAATGGATGGTGAGGGAATGGGTGGGTGGACGGATGGATGGATGCATAAGTGAATGTATAGTGAATGGATGGATGAATGAATGCATGGATAAATAGATGAATGGATGGTGAGTGGTTGGATGGATGGATGTTTAGATCCTTAGGTGGATTTGTGGATGGATGCATAAGTGAATGGATGAATGAATGATGGATAAATAGATGAATGGATGGATGGTGAGTAGATGGGTGGGTGGATGCATAAATGAATGGATAATGAATGAATGGATGAATGAAGGCAAGGATGGATGGGTAAAATAGATGAATGGATGTATTCGTAGATGAATGGATGGTGAGGGGATGGTTGGGTGAGCGGATGAATGGATGGATAGATTTGTGCCATTGTGGATGGATGGATGCATGAGTGAATGACGATGAATGAATGCATGGATGAATGAATGGATGGATAAATAGATGAATGGATGGTGAGTGATTGGATGGCAGATGGATGGATGGTTAGAGGCTTAGATGGATTTGTGGATGGGTGCCTAAGTGAATGGATGAGGACGGGATGGATAAATAGATGAATGGATGGTGAGTGGTTGGGTAGGTGGATGACGGCTCATTCCGACGGTGAAAGGCACTCGCCTCATTTATCCGAGTTTTCCTGCCTGAGGTTTTCACCAGGCTGCACCCACCCTGGACAGACAGCTGGCCATGTCGCCTTGGCAGTCTGGGCCTTGCGTCTGCTTGAACGGCTGTTTGGACCCGTGGAGTCTCTGGCTGGCCCTGGTGAGCCCCTTGCTCTCCTTCCAGGTTCACTGATGTTCGGGGCCCGGGGTCTAGCTTGGCCAGCAGTACCCTGCCCAGCCCTCATGAATGAGGCCACAGAGCAAGCGTCCGCCACAGCAGCTCAAATACTGACATATTTGGAGCCCTTGATTTTCTGTTGCCCCTCCATGGGTCCCGTGGGCGTGGGAAGACTTCAGCCCCATGCAGCCATGTCTGATCTGAGCAGCCATGTCTGGTCTGAGCAGCCACGTCTGGTCTGAGCAGCCACGTCTGATCTGAGCAGCCACGTCTATCTGAGCAACCGTGTCTGATCTAAGCAACAGCATTGTTTTTAAATTTCATTTCCAACACTTTTCCCCAGCACGTTTTCCTAGCATAGTTTGGGTGGACCCTTTCTCTGACTTCTATTTGAGTTCAGTGTCAGAGAGGCACACCCTGCTTCTGGAGTGGAGAGCCTTTCCCTTCTCCAGGGGATCTTCCTGATCCAGGAGTCAAACCTGGGTCTCCTGCATGGCAGGCGGATTCTTTACCAGCCGAGCTACAAGGAAGCTCTACTTCTAAATCTACTGTTTAAAAATTAGTGCACGGGGCCACAAGAGTGTTTTGCCTTCACTGTGACCACACCAGAGACGAGTCACTCCTGTCATTTTTCTCAGAAGGGCAAAGCAACCGAAATGAACATTTCTCTGCCTCTGCTTATTCAGGACAGTCAGTTCCTCCAGAGACAGACCAGTATCTGTTGACGGGAACGTAAAGCAGAGAAAGAGATCTTACCATCTTCAATTTCCGTTAATTGATTCCCAAGGAACCACGCTGTGACGTACGACAAATGAGGGTAGGGAGATGAAACTGCACAGAAAATCACGTAGGAGGCTCAAGCCAGACCCATTTGTTTTGAGGCCACTTAGAGGCTGTCTCACAAGGACATGCGATCATCACTTTTCTTTGTTTTCAGGCCACCGAGGATGCTCCACCGCCCAGAGGAAAACATCTGTCAGATGACTGTCCTTCTGGGATGAAGTAAAGAGAAAACCAGTCCTTTCAGGTCAGTTGAAAAGGCTCTGACGACACACCATGGGGATACAGAACCTATTGGATAATGGTGGCTGTGCTGATGGTGGTGGTGATGCTGATGATGAAGGGATGAAGGTGATGGTGCTGATGATACGATAATGGTGCTGATGTCCTGTGATGGTGATGCTGATGATGAAGGGATGAAGATGCTGGTGTTGATGATGATACGATAATGGTGATGATGTCCTGTGATGGTGACGATGGTGATGCTGGGGATGAAGGGATAAGGGTGATGGTGTTGGTGATTATATGATAATGGTGATGATGTCGTGTGGTAGCGATGATGCTGCCACATGCTGGTGATGATGGGATGAAGGTGATGGTGCTGATGATGACATGATAATGATGAGGTGTGACGATGATGGTGATGGTGATAACAGGATGAAGATGATCATGTGGCTCACACAATAATGGCCCCGATGTTCACATGATGTTGGTGATGATGCCGTTTTTGCTAATAAGCTATGACGCTCAGAACATCGGATCACACACAGTTTAGTTTGGGGTATCACAAAGGATCTCCTTTTTCTTGGTCTTATTTAACATGGCTTAAGGCTATCTTTGGCATTGCCTTTGGGATTGGAATGAAAACTGACCTTTTCCAGTCCTGTGGCCACTGCTGAGTTTTCCAGATTTGCTGGCATATTGAGTGCAGCACTTTCACAGCATCAGCTTTCAGGATTTGAAACAGCTCCACTGGAATTCCATCACTTCCACTAGCTTTGTTCGTAGTGATGCTTTCTAAGGCCCACTTGACTTCACATTCCAGGATGTCTGGCTCTAGATGAGTAATCACACCATCATGATTATCTGGGTCGTGAAGCTCTTTTTTGTACAGTTCTTCTGTGTATTCTTGCTACCTCTTCTTAATATCTTCTGCTTCTGTTAGGTCCAGACCATTTCTGCCTTTATTGAGCCCATGTTTGCATGAAATGTTCCCTTGGTGTCTCTAATTTTCTTGAAGAGACCTCTAGTCTTTCCCGTTTTACTGTTTTCCTCTATTTCTTTGCATTGATCGCTGAAGAAGGCTTTCTTATCTCTCCTTGCTATTCTTTGGAACTCTGCATTCAGATGCTTGTATCTTTCCTTTTCTCCTTTGCTTTTCACCTCTCTTCTTTTCACAGTTATTTGTAAGACCTCCCCAGACAGCCATTTTGCTTTTTTGCATTTCTTTTCCATGGGGATGGTCTTGATCCCTGTCTCCTGTACAATGTCATGAACCTCATTCCATAGTTCATCAGGCACTCTATCAGATCTAGTCCCTTAAATCTGTTTCTCACTTCCACTGTATAATCATAAAGGATTTGATTTAGGTCCTACCTGAATGGTCTAGCGGTTTTCCCTACTTTCTTCAATTTAAGTCTGAATTTGGCAATAAGGAGTTCATGATCGGAGCCACAGTCAGCTCCTGGTCTTGTTTTTGTTGACTGTATAGAGCTTCTCCATCTTTGGCTGCAGAGAATATAATCAATCTGATTTTGGTGTTGACCATCTGGTGAGTGCTGAAGAATTGATGCTTTTGAACTGTGGTGTTGGAGAAGACTCTTGAGAGTCCCTTGGATTGCAAGGAGATCCAACCAGTCCATTCTGAAGGAGATCAGCCCTGGGATTTCTTTGGAAGGAATGATGCTAAAGCTGAAACTCCAGTCCTTTGGCCACTTCATGGGAAGAGTAGACTCATTGGAA
>SJYX01005026.1:52219-82528 GCA_006410675.1 Oreotragus oreotragus
AAAGCAAGAGAGTTCCAGAAAAACATCCATTTCTGCTTTATTGACTATGCCAAAGCCTTTGACCTGTCTCTTATACACATCTGAGGGATTGCGGGCAGGAGAAGGGGACGACAGAGGATGAGATGGCTGGATGGCATCACAGACTCGATGGACATGAGTCTGAGTGAACTCCGGGAGTTGGTGATGGACAGGGAGGCCTGGCGTGCTGCGATTCATGGGGTCGCAAAGAGTCGGACACGACTGAGCGACTGAACTGAACTGAACTGAACTGAAGGCTATCTTTAGTTGTAGTGTGTGGGGATCTTTAATTATGGCAAGCTAACTCTCAGTTGCAGCATGTGGGATCTGGTTCCCTGACCTGGGATCAAACTTGGGCCCTCTGCATTGGGAGCAGGGAGTCTTAGTCACTGGACCACCAGGGAAATCCACCTCCCCCCCGCCAAAAAAAATAAAGAAAGTAAAAAGTGGATTCTGCTACTTCCAGTTTCCCACCTTACATTCAGTCTTGCTCCTTTATTTTTAAGTATTTCATTGTAGGCCTCGCACTTGTGTTAATATTATGTCGACTTGTCTTGACCATCGTGTATGGCTGTGTGGTCAGACATCGCTCTGGATGTTTCTCTGGGGGTGTCTAATGGACAAGATTCACCTTTAACTTGGACTTTGAGTAGAGCAGATTGCCCCTCCATAATGTGGGTGGGCCCGGTCAAATCGGTTGAAGCCATGAGTAGAAGAAAAGAGTGCTCTTCCCAGAGAAAGGTGGCATCTGTAAGCAGATGTTCTTTGGACTTGAGCTGCAGTATCTCGTCCCTGGGTCTCCAGCCTGCTGGTCTACCCTGCAGATTTTGGACTTGCCAGCTTATGTAACTGCATGTAATTGCATGAGTCAATTCCTTCAAAAAATCTCTCTCTCTCTCTATGCTGCTGGTGCTGCACTGCTAAGTTGCTTCAGTCGTGTCCGATTCTGTGCGACCCCATAGATGGCAGCCCACCAGGCTCCCCCATCCCTGGGATTCTCCAGGCAAGAACACTGGAGTGGGTTGCCATTTCCTTCTCCAATGCGTGGAAGTGAAAAGAAAGTGAAGTCACTCAGTCGTGTCCGNTGATGTCCATGTGTAGAGTCTTCTCTTGTGTTGTTGGAAGATGTTTGCTATGATAAGTGTGTTTTCTTGGCAAAACTCTATTAGTCTTTGCCCTACTTCATTCTGTATTCTAAGGCCAAATATGCCTGTTACTCCAGGTGTTTCTTGACTTCTTACTTTTGCCTTCCAGTCCCCTATAATGAAAAGGACATCTTTTTTCGGTGTTATTTCTAACAAGTCTTATAGGTCTTCATAGAACCGTTCAACTTCAGCTTCTTCAGTGTTACTGGTTGGGGCATAGACTTAAATTACTGTGATATTGAATGGTTTGCCTTGGAAACGAACAGAGATCATTTTGTTGTTTTTGAGATTGCAGTAGTGTGCTTTATAAATGTTTTAACAAAATATTTGGAAAACCTAAGTGAGAGTGATCAACTAAGACTTTTGAACTGAGATAAGTTGTGTGATACTCTTTTTGTATATTGACAATATTCAGACTTTGCTTTCAGGTGAATAGCATTAACAAATGAAATTAAATCGGGGTTTTGCTAAAGAATTTTCAATAGCTTTGAATAAGACTTAGATTGTAACCTAACGATTGATAACAATAGGATTCTTCTCCCTCAGGTAAGGGAAGGAGAATTACTGGGTTTACGATTGTAACAAGGGATAGTAATATATAAAAATCGAAGGCAATAGTATTCCATAGGAGGTAATCCAACTAACTGAAGAGTCATTAGTGTTTTCTGTTAATTAGTAGCACAGCAAGAAGAATCAATAACTTAATCTGTCATGGATTCCAGAAACTTTGTAGCTTCTACTATATCTCTTTAAAAAGAAGAATATGTTCCATTTGTTATACCATCAAAATATATCTAGTGTCTGACTAGATTATAAATGATCAAAAAGGAAGAGGATATGTGGTAACTGGGCAATCCTAAAGTTGGGGGCTGTTGACCATTGAACTAGTTTGACTCCTCCTTACCAAAAGCTTTGTCATGCTTATTTTCTCCTGAATAAAATTCAAAACTTGGAGATCAATGATATAACATGAAATCTTAGAAAAACGCCTGTAATACTCTTGCTAGCTAATGATAAAAAATTCCCAGAGTTGATTTTGGAACTGATCTAGAAAAATTCCAGATATGTATAATCTCTTAGAAGTTAGGGATGTACCTCTTGGGATATACTGCATTTTCAGTAATGAACTTTGGTTGATAGAACTGCAGTTTCTTTGTATGTCTTCTGAATTAAATGCATGCATGCATGATTGCTCAGTTGTGTCTGACTCTTTGCAATCACATGGACTCTAGTCCTTCAGGTTCCTATGTCCATGGAATTTTCCAAGCCAAAAACACTGGAGTGGGTTTCCATTTCCTACTCCAGGGCATCTTCCCAACTCAGGTATTGAACCCACATCTCTTGCATCTCTTACACTGGCCAGCAGATTCTTTACCACTAGTGCCATCTGGGAAGACATTTCTGAATTAGTGCATTTAACAAATAAATATAAATTATAAATTTACCTCCTGGGCTTTACAGAAGGCCATCTGTCTAAATATTATAAAAGAAGTCACAAGGAAATTTTATAATGTTTAGATCTTGATTGAGAGAAGTAGAAGAGGGCTTCTGTACATCAGGTTCCCAGGTAGTGCTAGTGGTAAAGTACCCACCTGCCAGTCCAGGAGACATAAAAGACTCAGGTTCACTGGGTCAGGAAGGTTCACCAGGTCAGGAAGATTCCCTGGAGGAGGGCATGACAACCCACTCCAGTATTCTTGCCTGGAGAATCCTATGGACAGAGGTCACAAAGAGTTGGACACAACTGATGTGACTTACCACGTAATAGACTTGGCTTGCTGTTGATTTTCCCATGACAAGGCAAATAAATATTGGCTTGAGATTTAGAAGGATAGTAGAAGCAAACAGTACAAACATAATACTAAAGGAGATGAGTTTAGGTGGTTCTGAAAACAAAATGATATTTGAGTTTGGGGGCCAGTGAGAAATAGTAGATCACATTTTATGTATAACACTATGATCTTGCACAAATCTATATCCATGTATATTGTCTTTTTTTTTTTTTCCTACAAGCAACATAGAAATATTGGAGGTGATAATATAAAGAAAAAAAGCATCCCTTTGACATATCAGTATATTCCATAATAGAGCTAGAGCTTTCCTTTCTTTAGGCTTCAAGGGATATTGAGCAAATTTGGGTAAAAGCTTGGATAAACTACTTATTTCTTACATGGGATCAGCCTCTAATATTTTTAAGATATCAGTGAGTCTTGGCTTGGGGTATCAGGGACCTTCAAGAAGGGCTGGTGCACTGGGATGACCCAGAGGGATAGTATGGGGAGGGAGGTGGGAGGGGGGCTCAGGATGGGGAACAAGTGTACACCCGTGGCAGATTCATGTTGATGTATGGCAAAACCAATACAATATTGTTAAAGTAATTAGCCTCCAATTAAAATAAATAAATGCATTAAAAAAAAAGAAATATCCTTAAGTTGGGATTGGATTGCGGACACAAGATTGAAAAACAAACATTCACTTGAACTATTAGTATGCTTTGTATTGAAAATGTCAGGTATTTCAGGAAATAGTTTACCTGAAAAAGACTTGATGTGTTAGTTCTTTTCGAAAAAACCTCTCAAGAATAAATTTGTGTTCTCACAAAGAATGAAAGTTGGCTCACAAGAGGGCCAAATGTTATTGTTGTCTGCTTGATGAGTGGAATACTCTTGAGTGGTACTTGAAAAATCTACCATGTCAGTAGTCTGAAGATTTCTGAGAGAGGTCTAAAAATAGTTGTAGAATTTATAGTTCATAGAATAGCACCTATGTCATTTAGAAAGTCTTGCTTCTGCCCTTGCATTTTGAGAACTGCTTCCCCTGGTTGGTTTTGCTGGGTCATTGGAAATTGAATACTATAATCTCTCTTGGAGCCCCTTCCTAACCCTCAGGGACCTCTAGTTCTTTTCTGTATTTTATTAAGATGGAAACATTTATTACTCAATGTTCCTTTTGCATATGAAACCAGCAGTGATCTTGTTACACAGGGTTCTTTTTTAAATTTTTTTAGGTTAGAACATCTCCATTTATTATTATTATTATTTTTTACTAAATATATACATATTGTTTATTTTTTTTTCAACTTTAGAAGATTTTTTTAAATTTTACTTTACAGTACTGTATTGGTTTTGACATACATTGACATGAATCATGTCATGTACACCCATAATGGGTGTACATGAACTCCCAAACATGAAACTCCCCCTCCCACCTCCCACCCCACATCTTAAATCCATAAGAATTTTAGATTTTTTTTCTTTTTCCTATGTGAATATTCTTCAAAGTATTCTGCCAAAGACTAAAATTTGTACAAAGGTGATCTGCCATCCAATCTTTTCTTTACCTACCAGATCAGCAATTTCTGGTTTTAGGCCATCTATAAAAATGTTGGAGAGGTAATGGAAATGCCAGTATCCAAGCCTAATGCAGAACATTATTTGAAGGCACTAATTCATCTATCTCTGAGCTCTTCTATAGATTCACTCTTTCATTGTTTGTGATGTTTAAGGAAAGATCCAATTTTATTTAGCAATCTCTGAGATATACCTCCTAAAATGAATTGGCCTAACTCATTCAGATTGTTTCATCAACCTTGAGTCCTTCTCAGACCCTGCAACTAGCTTTATCCAGACAAGTTTTTTGCACTTCCTGGGCTTAGGAAAAGATGTACACATTGATAGAGATCAAGGAAGCCTCAAGAGTATATGCCTAGGAGGACTCTGAATATTTTAATAAACTTTTTTCCTCTGTGTCCTGGGATATGAGAGGTCCTTAATAATGTCACAGAGAGGTGTACTAAATGGAATTTGAAGTTCATGTACCAGGAATAACCTTCATGGGTAGTTTAATTTCAGGAAATCTTCAGGGAAAAAAAGGGCGGAAAGATTAAGAAGTCCATGATATTCAATTAAATTTATGATTGGAGGAAGTAGAATTCAGGCAAAGGTAGGATACAAATAGAAAAGGTAGAACTGAATTTGCCTCTTTTCTTGTCTTTCTCCTGGAAATCTTTCAGTTCAGTTCAGTTCAGTCGCTCAGTCGTGTCTGACTCTGCGACCCCAGGAATCGCAGCACGCCAAGCCTCCCTGTCCATCACCAACTCCCGGAGTTCACTCAGACTCGCGTTCATCGAGTCTGTGATACCATCCAGCCATCTCATCCTCGGTCGTCCCCTTCTTCTCCTGCCTACAATCCCTCCCAGCATCAAAGGCTTTTCCAATGAGTCAACTCTTCGCATGAGGTGGCCAAAGTACTGGAGTTTCAGCTTGAGCATCATTCCTTCCAAAGAAATCCCAGGGCTGATCTCCTTCAGAATGGACTGGTTGGATCTTCTTGCAGTCCAAGGGACTCTCAAGAGTCTTCTCCAACAGCACAGTTCAAAAGCATCAATTCTTTGGCACTCAGCTTTCTTCACAGTCAAATTCTCACATCCATACATGACCACAGGAAACACCATAGCCTTGACTAGATGGACCTTAGTCAGCAAAGTAATGTCTCTGCTTTTGAATATGCTATCTAGGTTGGTCATAACTTTTCTTCCAAGGAGTAAGCGTCTTTTAATTTCAAGGCTACAATCACCATCTGCAGTGATTTTGGAGCCCCCCCCACCCCCCGCCAAATAAAGTCTGTCACTGTTTCCACTGTTTCTCCATCTATTTCCCCTGTTTCTCCATCTATTTCCCATGAAGTGATGGGACCGGATGCCATGATCTTCGTTTTCTGAATGTTGAGCTTTAAGCCAACTTTTTCAGAATTCCATCACCTCCACTAGCTTTGTTCATAATGATGCTTTCTGAGGCCCACTTGACTTCACATTCCAAGATGTCTGGCTCTAGATGAGTGATCAGGTCATATCTGAGAGCCTTCTCATACTATTTAAGGGCTTCCCAGGTGGTGTTAGTTGAAAGAATCCACCTGCCAATACAGGAGACCCAAGAGAATGGATTTGATCCCAGGGTCAGGAAGATCCCTTAGAGTAGGAAATGGCAACCCATTTCAGTATTCTGGTCAGAAAAATCCCATGGACTGTGGTGTCTCATGACCTACCTATAGTCCGTGGGGTAGCAAAGAGTCATGCTATTTAAGGAATGCAAACTGTTGCATATTCAGAATTGTATTCTTTTTTATTCTAAGGCCTTTCTTAAATGAACATTTCTATTTATATTTAAGAGTTTCAAAACATTTTCACTAAAATTTGAAATTACCTTTCACCAAAACGAAATGATCCTATTTAGTGAGAGGGATGCAGGAACTGACAGGACAGAGTAGTTCTAACGGAGACAAAGACAAGATTGAGGAAAAATTCTCACAAGATTTTGAAAAGATGATACAAGGGCTAAGTTTGTCTGAAGTACTGTAATTTAATGAGACCTACTGAACTTGGAGCCGATTCTGGGGTGAAACTTATTGACTGTGTGTTTTGCCTCTACCAGAAAAGGCAATGGCAACCCACTCCAGTACTCTTGCCTGGAAAATCCCATGGACGGAGGAGCCTGGTGGGCTGCAGTCCATGGGGTCGCGAAGAGTTGGACACGACTGAGTGACTTCACTGTCACTTTTCACTTTCATGCATTGGAGAAGGAAATAGCAACCCACTCCAGTGTTTTTGCCTGGAGAGTCCCAGGGATGGTGGAGCTTGGTGGGCTGCCATCTATGGGGTCACACAGAGTTGGACATGACTCTGTAAGCAACTTAGCAGCAGCAGCAGTTTGCTTCTACTAATGACTTTCTTTTCTAGACAAATAAAGCTTAAACTTGGGTTCTGTCCCTGGTGGCTCAGATGGTAAAACACCTGCCTACAATGCGGGATACCTGGGTTTGACCCTGGGTGTGGAAGATCCTCTGTAGAAGGAAATGGCAACCTACTTCAGAATCCTTGCCTGGAAAATCCCATGGATGGAGGAACATGGTAGGCTTCAGTCCATGGGGTCGCAAAGAGTCAGACACGACTGAGTGACTTCACTTTAAAGCTTAAACTGTACAAGCAGATAGACTGTAGAAGAAATGTTAAAAGTCAAATTTACCAGGTAAAATATAATTTGATTAGACTTAAAAAAGCTTAGATACAAAAAATACATATAAAATTTTGGGGCTGAATAAAACATTTAAATATCAATTCAGTACAAGCTTATTTTATATCTAAAACAATTTTACCTTGAACAGATAGAGTCTAAGGAAGTTCCAGATATGCATGTTGTTACTGGGTTGGATGTCCTTATCTGCAGCAACAAGCATCTTATTGAGTTTGGGTGGAATTTCTGCTTTTGTCAAAGCTCAATAGCCAAGGAATGCTCTTGTACTCAAACAAAATCAGCTGCAACAAGAGGGGATACATGCCAGAGGAACCTTGGAAACCTCTCAGAGTAGAGCAGCAAATGGTCTCATAGGTTTGGGCTTGTATCATCTTCTGAGCATTGTTCATGTGCTGTTGGAAATATCATTATCTGATTGTCAGAAGGGTATATGTTCAAATTCTCACACTAATGAAATCCTTTGAAGTACACTATGGGAAATATAGGTGAAGCAATGCTTTATCTAGTCTGAATTTTCTTTAACATAAATCCTTTATTTAGTATCTGGTAGGAGTTCACGTAACACCAGATTTCTTATGATCAATAATTTTTAGCTCAATTTATTCTTACTATGTGGCAAGCACTGATCTGATTTTTAGACATATAATAGTGTTTAAAATAAACAGAAAATTCTTACTGTGATACTGAAGTTTTTATTCTAGTGTTCTGTGGAAGAGTCAGAAAACAGGCAATAAATAAATATATGTGGGGACAATCATTAGTGCTATGAGGCACATAAAAAAGATAAGGTGACAGATGGCTACAGAAGGGGGTTTGGTAGAGGTGTTATTTTAAAGAATCAACAGGATGGCTTCTCTGAAGTGGTAACTTTGAACAAAGATCTGAGTAAAGGAAAGGAGAGAGACTTTTGAAGATCTAAGGGAATAAGTAGTGTTGCAAACAGAGCGAACAGATAGAGGCCAGAGTGGCTAGAGCAGAATACAATGGAGAGTGTTATGAGATGAGGTCAGGAAGATAAGCAGGAACTAGATTGTATGGAATCTTATAGAGTGTGATAAAGGGTTTGGATTTCATCCTGAGTCATGAGAGATTATAAAAGGTCATGCAAGTTTTTGAGCAGGAGATTGACATAATCTGATTTATTTTTAATAGATTATTCTGGTTGCTGCACATGAAACTGGCAATAGGAGGTATGAGTGAAAAAGATAGAAGTCTGTAGTGACAGTCAACGTGAGAGATGACAGTGACTTGGCCAGAATGATGATAGAGTTATCAGATGTGCTTGTTGTTAGGGTGTGACTTGAAGCTAGAGTCAAAAGTACTTCTAATGGATTAGATAGAGTGATTACAAAGAGGTATGGGAAGAAAAGTTATGACCAACCTAGATAGCATATTCAAAAGCAGAGACATTACTTTGCCAACAAAGGTCCTTCTAGTCAAGGCTATGGTTTTTCCTGTGGTCATGTATGAATGTGAGAGTTGGACTGTGAAGAAGGCTGAGTGCCAAATAATTGATGCTTTTGAACTGTGCTGTTGGAGAAGACTCTTGAGAGTCCCTTGGACTGCAAGAAGATCCAACCAGTCCATTCTGAAGGAGATCAGCCCTGGGATTTCTTTGGAAGGAATGATGCTAAAGCTGAAACTCCAGTACTTTGGCCACCTCATGCGAAGAGTTGACTCACTGGAAAAGACTCTGATGTTGGGAGGGATTGAGGGCATGAGGAGAAGGGGACAACAGAGGATGAGATGGCTGGATGGCATCACTGACTCAACGGAAGTGAATCTGAGTGAACTCCGGGAGTTGGTGATGGACAGGGAGGCCTGGCGTGCTGCTATTCATGGGGTCGCAAAGAGTCAGACATAACTGAGCGACTGAACTGAACTGATAAAGACTGATCCCTCAGCTGGACCAGCTTCCCTGGTGGCTCAGCAGATAAAGAACCCACCCGCCAATGAAAGAGATGCAAGAGACACTGGTTTGATCCTTGGGTCAGGAAGATTCCCCTGGGGAGGGAAATGGTAACCCACTCCAGTATTCTTGCCTGGAAAATTCCATGGACACAGGAGCCTGGTGGGCTATAGTCCATGGGGTCACAAAGAGTCAAACATGTCTCAGTTGGACCACATGAACTGAGTGAATAGTGAAACTATTTCAGAATGGGGGAAATTGGGAGAGAATGGAGGGATTGGAAGTGTTATGCTTGACATGATTCTTTGACATCTATATGCCAGTGTCAGATAGGCTAAAGAGAGAGCGAAGGACTGTAGATATGCCAGGAGCTGTCAGTGTATAGATAGAAATTAATCTGCAAACAGAGGAAGTCACTTGGGGATAAGTGTGAATAGATACAAAAAGGGGGCGGAATTCTTGGGCATGCCAAAATATAGAATTCAGGAAGAAGAGACCATTCCAGCAAAAGACACAAAATGGAACGGAGAGTGAGGTGCCCAGAGTATATGATTTCCTGAGAAATCATACTGAAGATTGATTGATTCAGTGATTCTGAACAAGGGGGTGATCAAATGAGACTCCAAGGTGCATCTCCGAGCTGTTGTAGGGCACCTTGTGGAAATAGTCAAAACACGTCTCTTGACACAAACAAAATAATTCAGAGTATATAACATATTGACCATATATATACATATATGAAATAAGTATTATACTTTCTTTTTAAAAGTCTTAATATATTTTAATTACATTAATACATTTCTCAAAAGAGTAAAAATTTATTTCTTCATATTTATCTAGCACAGTTACAAATAACATTACAGTCTCTATTTTCAAGCCTTAATATTTTCAAAATGGGATCTTCTTTGCATATTCATATTTTGCCAGATTTGTCCATCTATCCTCCCTCATCGTTGGTTGAAGAACTACTTTTTATTCATTATAATTTTAAAAGCTTTTTTCATATGATGCAATACATATACATATAGTAGTGGAAATTCTTAAGCAAAAAGATAAGTTTGGCGGAGATTCATAAAAATCCTATCTCACAATAAATTCCAGAAATTGCAATCCTGAGCATGAAAACATATGAAATGCTTCACAGATTTGCATGACATCCTTGCACAGGGGCCATGCTAATCTTCTCTGTACCATTCCAATTTTAGTATATCTGCTGCTGAAGTGAACACGTAAATTTTATACTTTTTAATCTAT
Organism: Oreotragus oreotragus; assembly: GCA_006410675.1. Taxonomy (NCBI): domain Eukaryota; kingdom Metazoa; phylum Chordata; class Mammalia; order Artiodactyla; family Bovidae; genus Oreotragus; species Oreotragus oreotragus. Next base: position 62,575 of record SJYX01005026.1, read on the forward strand.
TCCATTTTGTTTGATGACACAAAAATTAAAATATTTTGTGCTTTTACAGTATTAGGGATGTGTATCAGTAAGTAAACTTGATCAGTTAAATTAGGGAAGGAGGCTTCAATATTAGTGATAGATCATAAATATCTGACTGAATCTCTTCCATGTCATATTCTTTAATCCCCTGAACACTATCCCTAACCTCCCAGAGGAATCAATGTAAATAACTGAAATCAAAACATACACAGGACTAGCAAGTTTTACATTATTGTTTATAATTTTCTGAAGCCCTTTGTTAAAAGAACATTCTTATTTAGGTTAATTCCAACATATTATTTCCTTTTACCTATTATTCCTAGATTTCTCCCAGTGCTAAAACAAAATAGACTTAATTCTTGCTAATTATACCAATGATTCAAAAATTATGCTCAAATTAAATTTTCTGTGTAACATTCTTTTAACTATTATGATAATTAAATTTTGATCATCACCCATTTTTAAATTTTTCTCTTTTTAACATCACTACCAAAATGGTCAATAGAGGGAATTAGGACTAACATCCCCTTTCTCCCCTTTTCGGGCAATATACTTCTGTTAATGCTATTAGTCATATTATTATTATTATTGTTTTTATTACTGGTAACAATAGCTGCTGCAGATGTAATAATACTAGTAGAGGTAATTTTGTCCTTTTTTTTTTTTTCTGGTTTGATATATATCACTCCTTGTACCTTCCTGAGCTTTGAGATGTAAAACTCTCAAGTATATGTTCCATTTCAATCAGGGATTACTAGATAGCTACGTTTGTTCCCATGCTAGACTTGTGCCATTAGTTTTATATGTGTTATCCTTGTAATTACCCAAACTGAGATCTCTTAGTTTCATCTTTACATATGATGGACAATATAGTACGGTAGTTAGAAATATGTTCTTTCAATTGGCTTAAAATCCTAGACCCAATATTACTGTGAAACTTTAGACAAATCAATTACATTTCATACAACATTGTTTTTTCATCCATAGGATGAATATGGGAATAAATATTTGACATCTCTTTTATCACTGGAAACCTATGTTTATAAATCAGTTTTTTACTTGTTTGTCCTATAAACATAACTTCAATAACTAACTGCTGCTTGCTGCATTCCCATGTATTCAAGTCCCTGCTTCAATAGAGAAAGTGACTCTCTTTTGTACTTGCCAGTCCTGAAAGCACTATTGCTGGATTCCTTTGATGTCCCATTTAAACTGTATCATAATTTACTCACACAGACAACTACTATGCTGTGCCTTGCACCTGTCTACCTAACACTATCAATTGTATCTATAAAAATGATGTATCAGGAATTGATATATACCATCTTCCTGAGAAAATTTTATCAGCTTATTATTTAATTTTCATAATTCAAGAATTAGAACTAATATTATTCTCTTTTTACCCCATTAAGAAAATGAGGCTTGGGGAGGCTAATTTAATTGCCATAAGTCATTATTGCAAGCAATGAAACAGTATTCAAACCAATGGCTGTGTGACACTCAAATCTAAAGTACTTTATGCATGTGTGTGTGCTTCATTGCTCAGTCGTGTCCGACTCTGCAATCCCATAGACTAGCCCAACAGGCTTCTTTGTCTGTTGGATTTCCCAGGCAAGAATAATGGAGTGTGTGGTCATTCCCCATGGGTCTTCCCAACCCAGGGACTGAACCTGGGTCTCTTGCATTGCAGGCAGATTCTTTCCTGTCTGAGCCATGAGGGAAGCCCAAAGTACTTTATACTGGCTCATAAAGGGGTATTGAAATTTCACAGGCTTGAACCATAAACTTCTGTATTAATAAATTTCTGGTTAGCAAAAATCTGTAAGACTCTCATGTTGACATATTTATTGTTTTGCTGCTTTGAAAATCATCACTGTATTCTTCAGATATCTCACAATAAAAATATAACACTCTAGATGTTTGGTTTTATCCAGGTACTGATCCTTTTATGTTTCACCTCCTTCTCCCTTCTCTGAGATACCATCCCCTTGCACTATTTGAGTAGTTCTAAATGGCTAGGTAAGTGGTTATATGATCAAGCAGAAGAGAATCACTGGTTTGATGTTAGAATGTATTGTAATATTTTGTACCACTCACTCATAACCCAAGAATAGAGCCAGGGATTTTAAACCTAAGAAATTTTTGTGGCAAGTAGATTGTCACTGTTGAATGTAGACTTATTTCCACCGTTCATATTTTTCTTCTGTGTCTGTATTATACATAAGCTAAAAGATGTTTTTTCTAACAAAAATGTTTCATGTCAAATTCTCCCAGCATCATTTGAGAAAGTCATTGAATAAACTAATAGTAGGCTTCCAAGCCAAGAGCAATTATGTTACACTGCTCTTTTTTGGCAGGGAGCTATTTTTTCCTGTAAATGAGGCACTTCAACATAAGCACACTTTTATACGCAAAATAGAGGAGGATTTGATGCAGATGTCTTTCAGGTGAGATACAAGATCATATTTTTTCCTATTTCTAGATTAATGTAATGAAGTGATCAATCAATCAATCAATTACTCCATCAACTTAGTTTTCCTGGTAATCACTCTAGCAGATAGTGATTAGAAATGGAAACACACACTTGTAAAAGTTAGCTCTCTTCTTTTTATTGAAATAGAGTTAACATACAATATCATGTTAGTCTCTAGTATGCTGCTACTGCTGCTGTCCCTTCAGTCGTGTCCGACTCTGTGTGACCCCATAGACGGCAGCCCACCAGGCTCCCCCATCCCGGGGATTCTCCAGGCAAGAACGCTGGAGTGGGTTGCCATTTCCTTCTCCAATGCATGAAAGTGAAAATGAAAGTGAAGTTGCTCAGTCATGTCCAACTCTTCGCGACCCCATGGACTGCAGCCTACAAGGCTCCTCCATCCATGTGATTTTCCAGGCAAGAGTACTGGAGTGGGGTGCCATTGCCTTCTCTGAGTCTCTAGTATACTATGTAGTGATTTGACCTTTACTCACAATATGAAATCATCACCAAGATAAGTTTTTAGTAACTGTCTGCATACAGAGTTATTACGATAGCTGAACATTATGTGAATTTTATATTAAGAAAATACTTTAATATCATTCATGTTAGTTTTTTCTTTAAGTTGAATTTTGAGAAGTTATTTCTGATTGCCATTTTTAGAGAAGCAAACTAGTCAGAAGGGTTAAATAACTTCCCCAAATATGATTAGCAACTTGATGGCAATAAGTGGACCTAACATTCAAGTTTGTAGCCCCATCTATTTCAGCACAGGTCACTATAACAGATGTGTTATCTTCATTTCTCATTTTCAGCAGAAGAGAAACTTGAAAACATCATAAAAGTCTGTGAAATGAGGTTTACACACTGTGAAGGTCAAAAAATCATTTTATAAATTTATATAACTTTCATATTAATATATACAGTTAACATTGATGGGGAAAGCAATCTTGAGAAAGAAGAATGGAACTGGAGGAATCAACCTGCCTGACTTCAGATTCTACTACAAAGCCATAGTCATCAAGACAGTATGGTACTGGCAAAAAGACAGAAACATAGATCAATGGAACAAAATAGAAAGCCCAGAGATAAATCCACATACCTGTGGACACCTTATCTTTGACAAAGGAAGCAAGAATATACAATGGAAAAAGACAATCTCTTTAACAAATGGNATGGTACTGGCAAAAAGACAGAAACATAGATCAATGGAACAAAATAGAAAGCCCAGAGATAAATCCACATACCTGTGGACACCTTATCTTTGACAAAGGAAGCAAGAATATACAATGGAAAAAGACAATCTCTTTAACAAATGGTGCTGGGAAAACTGGTGAACCACATGCAAAAGAATGAAATTAGATCACTTTCTAACACCAGACACAAAAGTAAACTCAAAATGGATTAAAGATCTAAACATAAGACCAGAAACTATAAAACTCCTAGAGGAGAACTTAGGCAAAACACCCTTGTTGGCAAAGTAATGTCTCTGCTTTCTGCTATCTAGGTTGGTCACAAATTTTCTTCCAAGGAGTAAGCGTCTTCTAATTTCATGGCTGCAGTCACCATCTGCAGTGATTTTGGAGCCCCCCAAAATAAAGTCTGACACTGTTTCCACTGTTTCCCCATGTAGTGATGGGACCAGATGCCATGATCTTCATTTTCTGAATGTTGAGCTTTAAGCCAACTTTTTCACTCTCCTCTTTCATTTTCATCAAGAAGCTTTTTAGTTCCTCTTCACTTTCTGCCATAAGGGTGGTGTCATCTGCAAATCTGAGGTTATTGATATTTCTTCCGGCACTTTTGATTCCAGCTTGTGCTTCTTCCAGTCCAGTGTTTCTCATGATGTACTCTGCATAGAAGTTAAATAAGCAAGGTGACAATATACAGCCTTGACGTACTCCTTTTCCTGTTTGAAACCAGTCTGTTGTACCATGTCAAGTTCTAACTGTTGCTTCCTGACCTGCATATTGGTTTCTCAAGAGGCAGGTCAAGTGGTCTGGGTTTCCCATCTCTTTCAGAATTTTCCGCAATTTATTGTGATCCACACAGTCAAAGGCCTTGGCATAGTCAATAAAGCAGAAACAGATGATTTTTTGGAACTCTCCTTCTTTTTTGATGATCCAGCAGATGCTGGCCATTTGATCTCTGGTTCCTCTGCCTTTTCTAAAACCAGCTTGAACATCTGGAAGTTCACAGTTCACGTATTGCTGAAACCTGGCTTGGAGAATTTTCAGCATTACTTTACTGGCGTGTGAGATGAGTGAAACTGTGCGGTAGTTTGAGCATTCTTTGGCATTGCCTTTCTTTGGAATTGGAATGAAAACTGACCTTTTCCAGTCCTGTGGCCGCTGCTGTGTTTTCCAAATTTGCTGGCATATTGAGTGCAGCACTTTCGCAGCATCATCTTTCAGGATTTGAAATAGCTCCACTGGAATTCCATCACCTCCACTAGCTTTGTTCGTAGTGATGCTTCCTAAGGCCCACTTGACTTCACATTCCAGGATGTCTGGCTCTAGGTAAGTGATCACACCGTCGTGATAATTTTGGTCTTGATGACCTCGATTCAAAAGCATCAGTTCTTCGGTGTTCATCCTTCTTTATGGTCCAACTCTCACATCCTTACATTACTACTGGAAAAAACATAGCTTTGACTATAAGGACCTTTGTCAGCAAAGTGATGTCTCTGATTTTTAAATCAATACCTAGTTTTGTCATAGATTTTCTTGCAAGGTGCAAGTGTCCATGGCTGGGGTCACCATCCACAGTAATTTTGGAACCCAAGAAAATAAAGTCTGCCACTGTTTCCATTTTCCCCCCAATTATTTGCCATGAAGTGATGGGACGGGATGACATGATCTTAGCTTTTTGAATGCTCAGTTTTAAGACAGTTTTTTCATTCTCCTTTGCACCTTCATCAAGCGTCTCTTTATTTCCTCTTCACTTTCTATCATTAGGGTGGAGTCATCTGCATATGAAGTTTTTGATATTTCTCCCAGCAATCTTGATTTCAGCTTGAGGTTCATCCAGTCTGGCATTTTTCATGATATACTCTGCTTATAAGTTAAATAAGCAGGGTGAAAATATACAGCCTTGATGTACTCCTTTCCCAATTTGGAACCAGTCTGTTTTTACATGTATGGTTCTAACTGTAGCTTCTTGACCAGCATACAGATTTCTCAGGAGGCAGGTCAGGTGGCCTGGTATTCCCATCTCTTTAAGAATTTTCCACAGTTTGTTGTGATCTACACAGTCAAAGGCTTTGGCATAGTCAATAAAGCAGAAATAGATGTCTTTCTGGAATTCCCTTGCTTTTTCTTTGATCCAGAGAATGTTAGATATTTGATCTCTGATCCTTCTGCCTTTTCTAAATCCAGCTTGTACATATTGAAGTTCTCAATTCACGTTCTGTTGAAGCCTGGCTTGAAGGACTTTGAGCATTACCTTGCTAGCTTGTGAAATGAGTACAATTTTGTGGTAGTTTGAACACTCTTTATTGATCCAGAGAATGTTAGATATTTGATCTCTGATCCTTCTGCCTTTTCTAAATCCAGCTTGTACATATTGAAGTTCTCAATTCACGTTCTGTTGAAGCCTGGCTTGAAGGACTTTGAGCATTACCTTGCTAGCTTGTGAAATGAGTACAATTTTGTGGTAGTTTGAACACTCTTTTGTCATTGCCCTTCTTTGGGTAACCTTACTTTTGACTGAAAAAGGTCAGGACACCGGTAACGACTCAAAAGGTTTAAACGACCATATAATTCACGTCGTGAAAATGTCGTTGTAGTAAATCATAAACTTTATCGAATCGACTTTAAGGTAGTGGAGGTGATCGAAACAAACATCATAACGTTCCTAAGGCTCATTTGACTTCACATGCCAGGATATCTGGCTCTAGGTGAGTGATGACCCCATTGCAATTATCTGGGTCATTAAAACTTTTTCTGTTCAGTTCTTCTGTATATTCTTGCCATATTTTCTTAATAAAGATACAAACAGGCCTGGGAAAGGTGGAAACTGATTGGACATCCCCTTCCTGGAAAAAACCTATGAAAAAGAACAGCATTTAAATATTGTCTCTGCCAAAGGATACAGAGATGGCATGGGGTATTTACACAGTAGCCCAGTGAAGTGCAGAGGGAGGGCATTCCTGGAAGAGGGAACAGCATGCTCAAAGATTGTGAAAACATAATTATGTAATATTGTTGTAAACATGGAAGCCCAGAAGGGGAAGTTACAGTTTCCCACTCTGATTCAATTATTAAATATTGAGATGGTTCGAGGGCATCACCAACTCAATGAACATGAATCTGAACAAACTCTGGGAGATAGTGAAGGGTAGGAAAGCCTGACATGCTGTAGTACATGGGATCACAAAGAGTTGGACATAACTTAAATACTGAACAACAGCAAGAACAATACTTGTGTTCAGCGTTTTGTGATAGAAGAGGAGAATGTGGAGTTGTACAAAGTATAGCTTCTTCTATGTAGACACTTCTGACTCTTGTTTGAGGAACAGACATAGTCAATCAACTTTTTTTCCCAAGGTCTCTTCTACTTCTACTTTTGAGTTACTGTAATCAATGTTTATTTCAACATTTTTGAATTCTTAGAAAGTTCAATTAAGCTATTACTTAATTGATTAAGTATTGATTATACAATACTCACTTCTATAGAATGCTTACAAAATGCTGAATTATCTTATTGGTGCAAGACATAGATGACGTACAGGAGAGATAGTATCCCTGCTCACATAGAGTTCCCATACTTGTAGAAATTTTATGAGCTGGGAATAATTTCTAAATTGACTGACAGCTGGTTTGAGTTTGAAGTAGACACATTATTAGTATAAACAGAAATGGCTTCTTATTATATGAAGCCCTTCATGTGTAGCTTCCATTATTATCTTAAAGGTTTCCAGAAGATGTTTTCAGTGAGCAGTGTTATGAAAATATGTAAAAAATCGAGACTCACATATAGAGCTATTTTAGCAATATATTGTTTTTCTTTGTACCTTAGAATCTAAAATAAATATTAAAAATATAATAGAATGAACTATCAGAAGGATATTTTAAAACTACTTCATTCTGGGAAATAGGTATTTGATGATTCAATTAGATATGGACAGGATATTTTATTGAGAATTAATCTGATGTGTTTGATTAGATCTAAATCTTCATGCATATATAATTCAGTATAATCTTAAAGGCAACTTTTCAGCCAACGCCTGATTTCTATTTTTTGATTCTAGTTGCTGAAATCTAAATTAGAATTCTTTCCATTTAAATGCAGATTCAGACTTTCCACCTGAGGGGCAAAAGAAGCCATTTCTTTTGACTGAAACATATATAGGATATATATATATATTTCATTTACATGAATATTCCTTCCCAACACAGGAGGTATTTTTTCTTCTGATTTCTAGAATGCTTATTGCAATAATTTTATAACCTCATTTTATTTGCTTCATTGTTTTGTGCTAAAAGTTCATGTGCTAAATAAATAAGCTAAATAAAAATTAAAATTAAGGTGTATGGAATTTTTAAATGGAAGTGGTGAATTAAATGGCATTGAGTAACCAAACCAAAATTGAAATAGAGGATACTGAAAAGCTAGGCACATTAATATGCTGACAGAGATATAATATCTAGGGCCATTTTATGCCTTTTTTTTTTCTTTCCTTTTTTCATTCTTTAAAAAATGAATCCTGGTTAGAGTATTTTAAAATACAAAGCTCTGGGTTATATATGCCAACTTATCTAATGTATACCTAAAAACCTGCTAAAATCATATCCAATGTGGAGATTTATAACACAGAGAAAATGAAAGAGCACAGATAAATCATTTTAAAGAAGTCATATTAGCATCTTATTAAATGATTTCTTGTTATATTGAATAATAGTTAGAGATAGTTCCATTTCGGGGAAGGCAACAGCACCCCACCCCAGTACTCTTGCCTGGAAAATCCAATGGACGGAGTAGCCTGGTGGGCTGCAGTCCATGGGGTCGCTAACAGTCGGACAGACTGAGCGACTTCACTTTCACTTTTCTCTTTCATGCGTTGGAGAAGGAAATGGCAACCCACTCCAGTATTCTTGCCTGGAGAATCCCAGGGATGGGGGAGCCTGGTGGGCTGCCGTCTATGGGGTCACACAGAGTCGGACACGACTGAAGTGACTTAGCAGCAGCAGTTCCATTTTAGTTAAGAAACAATGACAATTTTTGCCAGTTCAAATGTTATGAGAGTCTAAGTCCAAATAGGTATATATAAAATAGCCATTTTTCTTAGAAAATTTTTACATGTGAGCAAAATTTAAAATTAGAAAATAATATTTACCTCACATTTAATAGAAAATTTCACAAAGTAAATTTTATTATGTATCTCCTCGCTCAGAAGAGATTCCATCTGGAAGAATACTATTTATGGCAAATAGTACAATTTGTCATTACAAATCTTTGAACATTTTCAGGCATTCATTAAACAAAAAAATTTGAATACATCTTCTGTGCTAGGTACTGGGGGTTTAGAGTTTAAACAACCTGTCTCTGAAGCATGTAGCATAAACCTAAGTAAAAGGCAAACTTTCAGTACTGTGTATTCTGAAAGATTTCACTTGGGACATCTAAATCTGAAAAACCATAACCTTGGTTTCCCTGACCCCATCTTCATCTGGTTTTGTGATTATTCTGGAGGGTCCTTCAAGTTTCCCTAGGGAGTCCATTTCTTTTGGTAATATTCTTTATCATTCTGAACTATATGCTCTTGTTACACTGTACCGTCCTTGGGTGATAATTATCCAGGTGCACCCTTTCATCCATCATCTCTATCAGGGATTATCAGACTTCATTGTGTAACAATCATGTGGGTACTTGTGATAAAGGGAGATCTGGGAAGTGGTTGGGGCCCAGGATTTTTTTTTGGTTGTAGTGGTCTTCACTGCGGCATGGGCTTTTCTCCAGTTGTGGTGAGATGGGGCTACTCTTCTTTGCCATGCACAGGCTTCTCCTGTGGAGCATGTGCTCCAGGCACACGGGCTTCAGTAGTTGCGATTCCCCAACTCAGGAGAAGGGATTGAACTCATGTCTCCTGCAATGGCAGGTGGATTCTTTACCACTGAACCACCAGGGAAGCCTGGAGCTCAGGAAGTTTAACATGAACCCTTGGTGATTTTGATGCAGGTCATCTGAAACCACTCTTTGACTAACATTTATCTATGAACTTATTATACCCAATCCATCATTGAAGCCCAGATATCTTATGTAGGCTTCACTGACATATAAGCAATTAGTTACTAGAAATCTCCTCTGGGTTGCTGTGAATGCCCCTCATACCATACAAATCTCACCACATCACAATACCATGGCCCCTTAGCATGTTTTTCTTATACTACATGTACATACTATATCCTTGGTTAAGACTCTCTTATAGTGAAAGTTTAGCTTGGATCCATTTTCCACAGATTGTGTGTTAAGTTTATCTTCCATGCAATATTTGGGAAAAATTCATAAACAAAATTATTCACTGTTTATTTGAAATTAAAATTTAACTGAGAAACTAGTATTAAGTCTGGCAAACCTTTGTGATTATTCTGTCGCTAAGTCATATCTGACTCTCTGACCCCATGGAGCGCAGCACTCCAGCCTTCCCTGTCCTTCACTATCTCCCAGAGTCTGCTCAAACTCATGTTCTTGAAGTCAATGATGCCATCCAACCATCTCATCTTCTGTTGCCCCCTTCTCCTCCTAGCTTCAATCTTTACCAGCATGAGGGTCTTTCCAATGAGTTGACTCTTCACATCAGGTGGCCAAAGTTTGGAGCTTCAGCTTCAGCATCAGTCCTTCCAACAAATATTCAGGGTTGATTTCCTTTAGGATTGACTAGTTTGATCTCCTTGTAGTCCAAGAGACTCTCAAGAGTCTTCTCCAGCACCTAAATTAAAAAACATCAATTATTTGGTGCTCATCTTTCTTATGATCTGACTCTCGCATCTGTACATGATTACTAGAAAAACCATCGCTTTGACTATATGAACCTTTGTTGGTAACCCTAACATGTGCCATATGATTTATCATACCACAATTGATGTTTTCTACTTGCATCTTTTAATAAACTGTAAATTCCTCATAGCAGAAACTGTCTCCATTTTTCTACATTGTGACACTACATCTTTTTTTTTCAGTAGTGCCTGGCAGTTAAACATATTTGATAAAAAAAATGAAATAAGGTACCCAGTATTCAAACCTTACTATTTTTCTTTTTCCCTATACCATGTTGCTTCTAAATCATAACAGAAAATTTGCATTTAGTAAATATGAATACTCTAAAAATACTGCTTATTTTTAACAGAAACTAGGATTTCGTATCACAACAAGATCTATGAATGCTTATAACTTGGGTTTAATTTACCCCTATGCAACAGATATAATTCAAAAACTCATTTTATGAATCCAAAACTCCATGAGGTCAGTTGTCTCAAAGACTCACAAAAACATGTTTCTGATGTGGACTGTTATTGTTAGAGCTTATTTCAATGAGAAAGAAGACTTTATGAGAAAGCATTAGAAAGAAACTGAGCAAAATTTTTACCATTTGTACTCAACAAAGTCCATTGTTCTCGAAATTTTCAGATTTTCAAAATCTAAAAGAAAATCTTCTTTGAAAAGAGTCATTTAAACAGTTTTCTGAGAGTAGATCTAGAGTTTTCTTTGTATTGTGACTGAAAACAATGATCTGGATATTCTGAGTAAATTCCAAAAATAGAAAATACCAATATCAATTATAACCCCATTAAAACAAAGCTTTTCATAATTGACTCTAGTAGCAATTGATCTCCAAATGTCACAAGATGCCATGGGGCTTTTAGAATTGATGATGGATAGCAATTTTAGCAAAATTAGGCATAGCTATCACAAAGCAGAAACAGCATCTGTTATATGATAAGAAGTTATTGGCATATGAAAAGAGCTGAAAACAATATTTTGGAACTCATTGGGAAAAATATGTATTTTTCTTTTTAGTGGTATTTAAAAGCAAAGGAGTAAGTAATCAAGAAATAGCAGATAATAGTAAGTGGAATTTATTCATTGAACAAATGTTTATTGAGGTCCGGCTGTATACCTGACAGTATTCTCTGCTTTGAGTGGAATGTATTAATAGATAAGTAGCCAACAAAAAACAGCAACTAAATTTTGACAGCTGGGCTGACTATTTCCCATTTGATGACTTAGTTTTTGTGTATTTTTAAAAATTCCTTTATTTATTTTAATGGGAAGATAATTATTTTACAATATTGTGATGGTTTTTGCCATACATCAACATCAATCAGCCATAGATGTACATGTGTCCCCCCCATCTTGACCCCCTTCCCTCCTTCTTCCTCATCCTATCTTTTTAGGTTGTCCCAGAATTCCTAGATTTCAGGGTGCTAAGTGTACTGATGGGCACTTTCTGCCTTGTTTTATGCTTTTGCAAATAAAGCAAATCAGTTTATCTCCACCCCAAGAATATATGGTAACAGTCTTCATTTCACTGAAATCCTTGAGCTATTAGGTACAGGTCAACCTTATCTCTGCCATCTCTTCTTGAATCTTCTGTTCATATGGCTCCATTTCTACTGCTATCCTTTCTGTGGAGTCTGTTTTTTGTTTTATTTTTTATTGTAATTTTCTATCTCTTATATTTCAGTTTTATGCAACAGTTAGTCATCCTTTCTCCCAAATGCAACTTCCAAAATATTTCACCCCCTTTAAGAAGTATTCAGACATGAAAATCAAGATAATAATGGCAGCAAAATCCTTACTCTTTTCATGCTCATGCCAGTCACCACAGTTGCCCACGACCTTTCCTCTTTGCCCTTTTATTCTGACTTCTTATCCATTCCTTTCATTAACTGAAGAACTGATAGTTCAGTTGATAAAGAATCCACCTGCAGTTCAGGAGACCTGAGTTCCATTCCTGGGTCAAGAAGATCTGCTACAGAATGGATAGGCTACCCACTCCTGTGGCTCAGCTGGTAGAGTCTGCCTGTAATGTGCGAGACTTGGATCCGATCCCTGGGTTGGGAAGATCCCCTGGAGAACGGAAAGGTTACCCACTCCAGTATTCTGGCCTGGAGAATTCCATGGACTGTATAGTCCATGGATCTCAAAGACTCCGATAGGACTGAGCAACTTTCACTTTCACGTTCATCCATTCCTCTCATTAACTGAAGAATTTAACTTTTAAATTATAGTATTTTACTGTATCTATCCTCCTGTCTCCACTTTAATGACTTCAATATTTTGGTAAGCAAAGCATCCAAGTTCTTGTACTCTTGATTCATGTACTTCTTTACCTCCAGGGAATATTTCTTTCACTTCATTCCAGTCTATCATTTCCTATGAGGCAGACTATGTTCAGACCTTATCGTTAGCAGAAAATGAACTACTTCTGGGTTCTCTATTTCAAATATTTCCCTCTCCAATCACATTTTTCTGTTCTTTAGCTCATCTGTTTAATTACCTTTAACAATTCCTTGGTTCTATCGACCACGCCAGTAGTCACATTTGTTTCTCATTTTCTACCACAGTCCCTTCTTTCTTGACCTCCTATATTCTAGTCATTATCATCAGTCCAGTGCAAATACCATGAGCTCTCTTGCCTCCCTCTCTTTGTCTTATTTGCTTGGTAATTTCCTGTCCTGAATGATCCATGCACCAGAAAAACTACATCACCTTTGAGAAAATCACATCACTATTTTAAGCTGCCTTGTATCACTTTGAATTTCACAAAATCTTTGAACTTTTTTTTTTTTTAATTCATCAGATATGTATCGGTAAACTTCTATGGACCAGGAGCTGTTCTAGGTGCTGGAGTTATGAGTGAAAACTTTTAAGCAAATATTGTTTTTATGTGGCTTCTATTCCACTTGGGTCTAGAAAGACAGACAAAACCTGAGTAAATAAATAAGCATTCAGAGCATTGAAGATGGTACTAAAGCATTTGCTCAGATGGTAAAGAATCTGCCTGCAATACCAGAGACCTGGGTTCGATCCCCAGATCAGGAAGACCCTCTGGAGAAGGGAATGGCAACCCACTCCAGTATTCTTGACTGGAAAATCCCATGGACAGAGGAGCCTGGTGGGCTAGGATCCACGGAGTCACAAAGAGTCAGACACAACTGAGTGACTGGCACACACACTAAAGCCTATTTATTCATTGAAAAAAATATGTATTGAACACCTACTATCTGTCAGTCATACCATTATAAAAATAATAAGGTAATGATATAGAAAGTCCTGGGGTGGAGGGGAGACTTTATAAACTCCATGATACCTCCCTGATGGGGAATATTTTTAATGAGATCTGAATTGTAGAGGCTGGCAGAAGAGTTTTTCTTGGGGAAAGATTAGTCTCTTTAATCTCTGAATTGGAGAAAAGTATGTTGTGTCCAAATACAGAAAGAAAATACAGAAGGAAAATCGGTGTGGCTGATGTTTTGTGTCCTGGGGAAAAGTAATATAAGTTCATGTTGGAGAGAGGAAAGGATGATGCTATGATATTTTTCAGCCATGGTATGTTTTTCCCTTTGGTAAATAACTATGAAGGCAGGGAAGAAATACTGACTCTCCTTCCTTAAACACCTTCAAACTTCTCTTTCATTATCAGCAAATGCTCTATCTTTGTAATAATCAAAAACTCTGAGACTTTCTTTCTAGCATTAGTCTTCTGCTTGGTAAAGTAAGGCTGTGTGTTGAAAGTAAAATATCCTAGTCATAGTATAAATTTATATTTCAATCAAGAACATTATTGGAATCCCATTTTCTATGTGTGTTATGTGTGCATTATTATGCAAGATGTTTTAAGAAAAAATTCATAGACATAAAACAATATAAAGAGTGTGCTGTGCATACATGACTGATATAATTCGTATGTATGTGTCCTATGTTCTTAATCTGTCAGTATTATGAACAGAAATGTCTCTTCCACAATGTTCTGATTTAAGTCTTTGCCTTACTTCAACTTCTTGTTGATCAGAAGGGGTCTTCCGTTACATTCAAACTAAAACTGGGGTTTACAAAACAATTCAACTTGGATGACAGAAAAGGAAACAAACTGGGAAATAACTGACAAATTGCTTAAGCAAGAATTTTATATTTTTATGACATTTTAAATGACTGAATTTTCCAGAATATCAAAATGCAAAGTAGATAATTTGTTTCAAAATTTTGTTTTAAAGACAAATTTGAAGAAGTCTCAGTATTTTTTTTTTAATGCCTCTTTCTGCATCAACTAATGTAGCTATTTCTGTAGCCCAAAGCAGGGTTTTAAAAAGTACAGTGTGGTAATTGCTTTATTCTGATAGGAACTTCCATATGCTGAAGATGTAAACATAATTCTTTGGTCTATTCCAATGTAAACATGCCCAGTGGTTAAATGAGTTCAGATTACTAACCATTTTCTGAATAGTTAAATTTTTGTGAAATTGTTCATGAGATTTTACATTTTTCCTACTTCTACCTGACAAAGATAACTGGTCAATGTGAAGGCATATTTGAGATATTTGGCACTGCTGTAAGGTAAGGTGGCTTCCCATTTTCCCTGCTGACAACTCTGGGCAGCAGAGTTTTGTGTCTGTACTCTTTTAGTTCCTCCAGGCCACTGAAAACCATGTGGGTTTCAGAGTGTTCTTGGCTTTACACGGTGGACTGCTCAGATCCCCAGGCATCAGAATCAAGCTAGTGTTTACATCTAACTGGCTTCCTCCATTAAACTCCAACTTTGATTTTCAATCTATTAAATCTGTGTGTTGTTCAAAGAAATAAAATCTCAAGCATTTATTTAATTGTCTTTGTTTGTACAGTTATTAAATTAAGATCATCACTGAGTATTACTTCATCTGGAATGATCATTTTAGAGCTGTCATTTTATAAGCAGTTAAAAGAGTAACAGAATTTTACAGTCAGTTTTAGNAATAAAATCTCAAGCATTTATTTAATTGTCTTTGTTTGT
This sequence comes from Oreotragus oreotragus, assembly GCA_006410675.1. Taxonomy (NCBI): domain Eukaryota; kingdom Metazoa; phylum Chordata; class Mammalia; order Artiodactyla; family Bovidae; genus Oreotragus; species Oreotragus oreotragus. Next base: position 78,060 of record SJYX01005026.1, read on the forward strand.
ACAGTTATTAAATTAAGATCATCACTGAGTATTACTTCATCTGGAATGATCATTTTAGAGCTGTCATTTTATAAGCAGTTAAAAGAGTAACAGGATTTTACAGTCAGTTTTAGTGACTAAAACTTTTTTCTTACCATATGATACAGTAAACCTCAATCAAATTATTTAATTTGGAGGTAAAGCCAAAGTGAATTCATGAAATGTGCAAACTCTAAAGCATTTAAGAGATTAAAATTAAATTTTGAAAATAGATTTTGAAGAGTTGATGTCTTCTCAAGTATATACTGTAACACAAGCCATTGGCTAATAAAGTGTTGTTAATTTAAGGTACTTCAGACTTACTTCATTGCTTTCATAAGGATCATTTGAATTAATTACTTTTTCTGTTTATAAGTAAATGATCATTAAAAACTGCTAGAAGGAAGTTTCTTCTCTTCAGTAGGTTTTACATTCCAAATAGTTTTTTCCATATTTTAGTTTACTAAGTAAATATTTTATTGAAAAACAATATAAAGATAAATTTGATCATGGATTCTACATTTTACAAAAGCTAAAGCCCTATGCTTTTGTGAATATTGGGATATCTCTATCAATTATACATTAATCATAAAAAGGAAATGGATTTTTTTGTAAAGATATTACAGCACGATCATGTTTAAATGCCTATTTAAAGGGAACTTATTTCAGATGAAACAGAATGAAATGTAGATAGATTCACCTTCCATTATCATACAATACGAGCAGAGGAATGACCTTCAATGTCTTCCTAAACCTGAGATAAAATGGCCTTTTCTGGATATGTAGGGGAAAAAAAAAATAAAACCATGGCTTCCATTTATTCTGCCAATTCATCTTCTGTACCCTGTCAGAAAAGGTCAAATCAGGATTATCAAGGACTCATTTTAGTCTTTTTTCAATTTATTTTCCAAATGCATTTTGCCAGTGAAAACTAAAGTAGTAGTTTCCTGCTCTGACTTTCAACTTGCATATTCTTCTCTCTCCTTACATCCAGATTAAGGGCAGAATCTGAAAGACTTTGGAATTATTTTCAGCCTCTTCACCACTTCATATTGAAGCTGCACACGACCCTGTGGGGCCCTCTTGGGGTACAAAAGCCCTTCCATGTCCCTGGTTTCTTGCTTGTAAGGGAAAAAGGTGCGCTGGGGGTGGGGCTTTAGTCTCCCAGGCCTTCCAAGAGTTTCAAAGAGCAGATACAAGCATTTAATGATTAGGAGAACAGTCACAGGACTCCTAGTTCCTCCTGAAGTGATGTAGATAGTTATGTCATGCATATCTTCCTGTTGTTCTACAGAAACGAAGACCACAACTCAAGTTGGGGATGGTGACTTATATGCTGACCCCAAGCACTAGACCCCGAACTGGCTGGAGTCAGAAGGCTGGGTTCCTGGAAGCATAATCACTGAAACTCTCACCACCAACCAATCAGATGAAAGGTTCAGGAACTGATCTTAAGAGCCTCACTCTAACACTGTCTTTGAAAACCCCTTTCTGAAAGTCACTAGGAGTCCTGGTGTTTGGAGAATGAGCCACCCATCCCCTTGCTTGCCCTTGCAATAAACATTTCTCTGCTCCTAACTCTCGCTTCAGTGTGCATTAGGAATGGGAACTTGGGTTCAACAACAGTATTTTCAATATCTTCTAGATCTGAAAAGGAAAAATTGAGTCACTGATCCAGGACTTTTAGCATATCCATGGTTAAATTTACTTTGAAGATATCTGTTTTCTATTTTAAAACACCTGTCATTCTGTGCTTTTTGACAAAAATGGTTAAAACTAGAAGATGTCTCTTATATATCTGATTTTGCATTAAAGATCAAATTCTTATTTTTGCTTCAGAAATTTACACAGCACGCCATTTGGAAAAGGCCAATATTTTGGTTCACTTGCCAATGATAATCAGTGTTTAATGAAGCAAAGTGTAGCTGTGTTGATATTTTTAGTGTGGCACTTGATCATACTTTCTTTGGCAGACCTGCAGATGGCCTTTTTAATCCAGAAAATATCTGGCTAGATACATTCTATTTTTGTTCTGCTTGTTCACATATTTTTTGGATATCTCTGTTGCCTTTGCTTTTTACAATGCAAGCTTTTATGATGAAATATTTATAATGACGTCCTAGCTTTTTTGAAAACCCTTCCCAATCTGCATCTCAACCTGCCTTTCCAAACTTTATTTTATTGCTCTCTTCATACATCCTCTGCTTTAGCTACATTGAACTGATCATCATTCTATATGAAAATCTGCCACTGTTCTTTATTTCTGGCCTCTGTTCACCGTAACTTTCCTGACCTCCAATAACTCAGCCTAACCCTATCTCAAGCATTGTTAGCACCTATAAAACTAACATGTGTCCAATCTTTCAACTCCATAAGTGCTATACTCACTTTTGCAGAATTATTTTTTCTCTCTTTGAAGGGAAGAAAGCATTGCCTTATATCTTAGGATAATTATCTGTTTACAAACTATAGACTTCTTGTTATATTTCTTTTATTGGGGTATTTATTCACATACTCTCACTACTACTATTCTGCAGTATAATAAGTACCTTTTTGTGACCTCTCTACTTTATCTCAGTCTTTACCACTCTCCTTTCTCTCTAGTAACTGGGACTTCATGGCATTCTTAATATTATTTATACCCCCCCCCCAGAGTTTCTTTCTTTATTTTAAGCTCAACTTTGGATGAATCAATAATACATCTTCCTTGTGCCTTATCTTCTGCTCTATGGGAATTTTTTTTTTTTTTTAAGTAGAAGCTACCAGATAGTTCTCCTTATCCTACCTACATACATCCCATTCTACTAGTAGAATTATTTTGTGTCCTTCTATCGGAAGAAACTTTCCCCACCTAGCTGTGGAGCCCATCTAACCCTATATTCACAAGCACTTTATCCTCTCTGAAAATTATATTCTTTTAAATCAATAATTCAACTTCTTCTCATTACCCCAGAGATCTTAAACATAGTCAAAATTGTTTAATTAGTTAAACAAATGAAGATCAATCTGAGTCCAAGTTTTATTCTCCCTTTCCTCCTTCTCCAGTTATAGGCTCATCTCTCTTTCTCCTTTAGAGACAGTCAGATAGTGAACTATACCTGAGGTCCTGATTTCTTTTGTTCCTTCCTATTCACTACCCTACTCGTGCTAACATGGCTTCAATCATCACAATTTCATGAAATAATTTTCAAAAATGTGATCACTCGCTGCATGTTGATAAAGAAAAATAGATACATTTAAAATACTTATATAATTTCACATTTCTGTAGCATTTGAGGTAATTAATTACTGTCCTGAAACTCTTTCCTTCATTTCTATGCCATAATTTCTCAGTTTTCTCCCAATCCTCTAGCTGCTCCTTCTCTGTCTCATTTGTTATCTCACCCTCTTCTCTCTAGTCATTAGAGTTCCTCAGGATTCAAACCAAAACTTTCTCCTCTGTCACTTAATATTGTCTTCCTAGGTAATCTCTGAGCTTTCCTGGTGGCACAGATGGTAAAGAATCTGCCTGTAATGCAGGAGACCCAGGTTCAATCCCTGGTTTGGGAAGAACCCCTGGAGAAGGGAATGGCTACCCATTCCAGTATTCTTGCCTAGAGAATTCCATGGTCAAGCGAGCCTGACAGGTAATCTCTACTACACTCAGAAGGATGATTATGCCAATGCTCATTTCTACCTCGGATTTATCCCTGAGCTAGACCTACTACTCTGAGTTTTAGTCAATCTACTTTCCACTAGGTAGCTAGAGAGATATTTTGAAAATGAGAATGTGACATTTTCCTTTTAGGCCCTCTCCTAAAAATTCTCTGCTCCTGGTTAAAATTATTTCATAATTTCCCTTTTGGATTATCCCACTCTAGGCTCTCTTCACTTCAATCACCCAGGGATCATTTTGGTTCATAGTAATCATCATGATTCCTTAAATTACTTACAATTTACACACATTATTTTCTTTTGCCTAGATACTCTCCTCTTCTCCCTTTAACTTAAGTACAAAAGCTCATCCCTTGAATGTCAGCTAAAGTTTAACTCTGTCAAGGAAGATCGTCCTGACCTTTCTGACTAGAATACCCCCTCACTTACATATGGCATGTCTCTCTTTCACGCCACTTAGCAGAATTGCCAGTTTTTCTCTGTTAGTGAGATTGTTTTATTAATATTGCTCTTCCTTCCCAGAGGCAGTTATGAGGTCTTTCTTTTCTTGAAAATAAATCTCCAATATCTAGAACACAGCCTAGTAGCAAATAGTAGTTCAATTAATATTTGGTCAATGAAAAAATGAATAGATGATGAATTCATCTTTCAGTCTATGTCATTCATCAAAATGTAATATAGACCTTGTCCATAATAAGAGTTATACAAGTAGCTATTGTAGTCTATTAAGTGATATATATGTATATATATCATATACTAAGTGATATTTATCATATATTCAAATATATATTTTTTAC
>SJYX01005026.1:86373-128542 GCA_006410675.1 Oreotragus oreotragus
CTTGGAAGAAAAGTTATGACCAAATTAGACAGCATATTAAAAAGCAGAGACATTACTTTGCCAACAAAAGTCCATCTAGTCAAGGCTATGGTTTTTTCTGTAGTCATGTATGAATGTGAGAGTTGGACTATAAAAAAGCTGAGTGCCGAAGAACTGATGCTTTTGTACTGCGGTATTGGAGAAGACTCGTGAGAATCCCTTGGACTGTAAGGAGATCCAACCAGTCCATCCTAAAGCAGATCAGTCCTGTGTGTTCATTGGAAGGACTGATGTTGAAGCTGAAACTCCAATACTTTGGCCACCTGATGCAAAGAGCTGACTCATTTGAGAAGATCCTGATGCTGGGAAAGATTGAGGGCAAGAGAAGAAGGGGATGACAGAGGATAAGTTGGTTGGATGGCATCACTGAATCAATGGACATGAGTTTGGGTAGACTCCAGGAGTTTGTGATGGACAGGGAGGCCTGGTGTGCTGTGGTTCATGGAGTTGCAAAGAGTCAGACACGACTGAGAGACTGAACTGAACTGAACTGAAGCCATACCCTTCTCCAGGTGATCCTCCCAACTCAGGGACTGAACCCAGGTCTCCCTCATTGCAGGCAGATTCTTTACCAACTGTGCCACCAGGGAAGTGATAAAGAATTTCCTTGCCAGTACAGAAGATGTGAGTTCAATCCCCAGGTGCGAAGATCCTCTGGAGAAGGAAATGGCAATTCACTCCAATATTCTTGCCTGGCAAATCCCACAGACAAAAGAGCCTGGCAGGCTACAGTCCATGGGGGTTTCAAAGAGTTGCACATGACTGAGCAACTAAACAACAACAAAATCTTATATTCTCTGATGACTGAATTTTCTTTAATATCTGCTGGCCTCTGGCATATTGAGTTCATTTGCCAAATACTTGCCTATCTGGTTTGAAGTACCAGTCCCTGAGGTTAGAGTACAGAAATCAAAGACACATGGGTCCCATTTGAGGAATGGATCATCCATAGTTAAATAGTAGAGACTCAATACTTATTTGCTAATTAAATTAATACACAAAGAAATCTCAATTTTGAAAACTATCTAAAAAGAAAGCTAAAAGCTTTAATCACAAAATGGTGGGAATGACATATTATTGCAATGTATTACAACATATGATTAAATGCATTCACTCTAAAGCAGTGACTATGTTTTGCAGATTCAAGTTAACTTCATGAACCAAAATTGAAAAGCATCATCTCTCTTCTTTATTCTTTATTAATCCCTATGATAAATGGCATATGAAGTATTTTATTTATTGGGATCTTTGGTTTCAAGGATCAGGTTCTACCCAGCCATCTGTTGGTATCTCCTTCCTAATCTGACAGCATCAATATCAAAGAATAATACAAAAGCATTAATCTGATTTCTAACTTGGAAGCTTCATAGAGAATTTTGGGATTGGTGGTAGAGACAAAGGTTGCTATGGGTGGGGATAAAAATAACTTTATGCTGCCCAGGTAAATGACTGACTCCAAAGGCAAATGAAGCGTGTGATCTGGCAACTTTCCAAGCCTACCAGTAGTAGATATTTGTGACATTTATTAGTAGTTTCAACAACAAAGTTTTTGTCCCAGAATGTGCTGGCAGCTGCTCTGTCAATGGAAGGATTATCACTCAAATATACCAGCTTTCTATCAGGATACCCCCAGGTTGAGGATGTGTCTCCAGCAACAACATGGGGGCTACTTCCAAAGTATATCCAAGATAATGTATGGCATGCGTTTCAGGGAAAGGCAATCCTGTTACTTAAGGTAAACCTCCTGGGAAAACTACTGTTGACCTCAGGGTCCACTATGGTCGATTTTCCATCAGTGACTAGAGAAGGAAACATTTGATTCATTTTAGTCCGAAAACATTAAAGAGTTAGCGATGTATTTAATGTTACTCTTAAGAGAAGAGAGACATGCAATCTGCTATACCTGCTTCAAAATAGTGTTATTCTTACTGTGCAACACAGGTAGCTCTACATTTAGGTGGTACATGGATATTTGAATGGGTTTCTAGATGTAACTCGACAGATTTTGGTGAAACTAGTCAGCAGTAACTCTTTCGGTTGGTTAATTTTATGAAAATACATGTGAACAAATTTGGTTAAAAATGAAATTTTAATAGAAAAAAGATTAAATCTCATAAAGTACCTTGTAAAATATATTTTAACTGGAATTTCAGGGATTCTTTTTCTCTTTGCCCAGTTGACAGGATACAGAAAATTTTTCTATTTTATCCATTCAAAGCAGAGATACAAAAGAATCCTCATCAAAGTTCCTGTATGTTGTGTGGCAAGGGGCACAATGAGGATACACAAGCAACTCCACAAATTGGATAGATCTTGAAGTGAAGGGAACTTCATGCTACCCAAATCTTATTAAAAAAAAAAAAAATCTGCCATTGTTCCTAGAGCTCCTGGGTTTGTGCCACTTAATGAAACACTCATGGTAGATGAGCAGGCTCCCTGTCATCCTAAAAAGAAGTGCTTGATGATTTTATTAACACAGGCAGAGTTGAAACCTCTTTTTGATGGAGATTATAATAAGGATGCCCTCTATGCTAGCAAAAGTTCGGGGAAATAACAAGGAAGAACAAACAGATGAAAGGAGACGTCAAATACTGCAACACATGACAGGTATCTGACTTCAGTAATCATGTGCTCTGAAATAGTGTGCAATATGTAGAATTATATATATATATATATGTATATATGCACAAAGAAAGAGAAATTCTGATATTCAACTTGCAACTGACAATAACACCAAATATACTTTCCCTCACAAAGCAATATTCTGATCTTGAGAATTTGTATTATTTAAAATGTAACCTGAATTTTTTTTTATTATAATAGATATTGTAGTTGAAAATTTCTTCACTGGAAATAAGAAGCAAAACACAAAATGAGCTATGAAAATTTCACTTGCTCAAAGAAAAACCAACAAGCCAATGCAGGAGTTTGCAAAAATCATGGCCATTTATACATGGAAATGTTGTCTTAAATCTATTACCTATTCAGATGAAAACTTCAGACTTGGTGGCTAGCTGTTAATAATGAATATTCTGGAAATGAGGGATACAAATGTGCAAATGACATACCTGTTTGTATTTGACCTGATTTTTCATTGCAAAACTGCTAGTGTTGCATTTCAACACTACTTTTTCCTACTTTAATGCCAACCACTATCTGCTTTGCCCATTCCTGCCACTCCCTGACTATCTAGTTTAGAAGTCATACATTCTTTGAAGCCTCCTTTAAACCCCACAACTGCATGTCTGATATGCTCCTATACCTTTATCTTCCTTATATAATTTCTTATATTGTATTTAAAATGCCTGTTTATTGATGCCTCAAGAGATTATGACCTCCTAGAGGACAGAATGAACACTTGTTCCATTTGAAATTATAACTCAGAGTCTAAGATCAAGTGTAGTATGGGCTTCCCTGGTGGATCAGAGGTTAACGCATCTGCCTCTAATATGGGGGACCTGGGTTCAATCCCTGGGTCGGGAAGATCCCCTGGAGAAGGAAATGGCAACCCACTCCAGTGTTCTTGCCTGGAGAATCCCATGGATGGAGGAGCCTGGTGGGCTACAGTCCATGGGGTTACAAAAAGTCGGACACGACTGAGCGACTTAACTAACTATACTATTTTTGAATGAATGTATTAATAAATATAAAAATGAATATCTGAATTCATTTTATAAACTAACTGTGACTTATAAGATTATATTTAAAATATGTTCTGAAATAACACATGTAATTTGGAGACTATCACAGAGTTGCAGTGAAATGTTTATTTGACTACATAACAACTGATCATAATGCATTCAATCTCTCTGGAATAGACAAACACATGTTTGTATGGGTTTTATACATATATATATATATTTTAATATCTCCCATATAACCTAACAGGTATATCAGAAGATGCCCTGGAGAAGGAAATGGCAATGCACTCCAATATGATTATCTGGGAAATCCCGAGGACATAGGAGCCTGGTGGGTTATAGTTCATGGAGTCACAGAAGAGTTGCACATGACTTAGCAACTAAACCAACAAGTATAGACTGATATAGGTGATATTTATATATCTTCATAAAAATCTCTGCAGCATTAGCATTTATTTTACCACAAAAACTTGTGATATATTTACTCTCTTGGACATCTAGAAAAAAATATTTATCTCAGTTCTATAAAAATGAAATATACTGAACAATATTTTATTTTATCCCAAACCAAAATATAGAAAGCTTAAAAGATACACATTTTAAGACATAAATTCTCATTTGATTAAATCCAAGCAACTCTTTAAATTCATATTCAGCCATAATTAAAAGAATTTAATTGTTTCTTTTCTTTAGAAATGATTGTTGTGTGAATGCAGAAGTATTTATATGTCATTCATTTTAGAGCTTACATTGAATTTCACTGAAAAGGGAAATGCTTTTTTAGCCAAAGTTATGAGCTTAATTATGAAATACATTCTGAAGAAATTATACTGGGGGTATAAGTTTACACTACCATAAAACTTTGTTAAATGTATATGATACTAAATGCATTAATTAGATTTGTGTGTTATACAATATATTTGTAAATATACAATTAGTAATAGTGCCAATTACAATAGTAACACCATTCATCTTTGACAAACAATTTACGTACATTAACTTCTTTTTTCTTTTAAACTATGCCTCTGTGTTGCTCATGGAGAAGATTTACTTTGCTTCTGGAGACATGATGTAGTATAAATATTAAAATATTTTCAAAATAAATATAAAAACAGAACAATAAATTATACATTGTCTTATTCCATTATTAAAATAGTATCAATTTCACTATTAATCTAAAGTATATATATATATAAATAATCATACTATTTCAACTGATGATTTCAATAATTCATTTTATGAAGGAAGTATACTTTCTTCAAGATAGTAGGATAAGCCTATAATACTGGGGCTTTCAATATATTTTAAATTTGATTCAACATTTTATGAACTTAGAAATACTTTACTATTAGGTTTGTAGTACAACTTTTGTTGATTAGCAAAGGTTATATCTTTGTTAGTTAAATTGCTCCACATTTATACAAAGGCTGTGTCTAAAACTTTAAGGTTGATGTAGTAGACACAAAAGTATTTAACAAGTTTTTTCTTCTTTTTTTTTTTTTTAATTTGAAGAGTTTCACCACTTTGCAATACATCAAACAGCAATTTGTAATTGACAGTTTTCTTACCTAAAGCGCTTCTCAGTCAAGAGATTGTTCTCCAAAGACAGTCAGCTGGGTAAATGTCAGAAGCTCAAAAAGTAAATTATAGTACAAACAGTGTTGATATTTCTATGAAATGGAAGAAAAGCATATTTATTTTTAAAATATAGAATTTTATTTAAAACAAGTGAAAACCTTCTATTGTGACCTTTACGAGATTCCAAACAGTGACGAATTTGGTCATTACAAATAACCTTTTCCAGAAAGAGCTTTACCATTTGGGACTTTCATTTGGTAATATATGTGAATTAATATCCTTTCTACAGAATAACTCATGATATTAAATTTTTATGAGATATTTTATCCCTAAGATTACAGTTTTAAACAAATTTTAGAAGGGAAAAAAGTAAGGGAGTAGCTATATGTTAGCCTATCATTTTAACTTGCATGTGGGAAATTATTCAGACATTTTCTCATTTCTTTCTGTACATAATGATGTATTTCTGTGAGTTTTGTAACTAATTATGCCGTACAGCATTCTTACCATACAAGTAACATTATATATGGTAGTTTAAAGCAGTTTTCCAAGTTAGCCTTCACTAACTTTTTTTTAACTCTTGGGGACCCAAAGAGAATGTGTCAGTGTGTGTATGTGTGCACACATATATATTCTGGAATATATAAGATTAAAAAATGATGATAAATTTTTAAAGTGCACAAATATTACAGTAGCTCTCAGTACATTGCATAATAACATCTCTATTAGGATATTAGTTCCAGTCCCAATCTGGATTTATAAGACCATATCCTGACCCAATGCACCTGACAAAATGCTCTTTTTCCTCAGTTCCACATCTCTAAGACACTAATAACCAAGAGGACTGTAGGTTTATTTCAAAGATAGGGTTTTCTCATATTATGGCAGGCTTCTGAAAGGCAGAGGCAGGGAGTGCATAGCAAGACATAAGGGATTAAGGTGCTGCAAAAGACCAGGTCTCTTTCCCTGGTTTAAAATCCTTGTCAAATATTTTCTGAATTTCTTTTNCAGCTATAATACTGGGGCTTTCAATATATTTTAAATTTGATTCAACATTTTATGAACTTAGAAATACTTTACTATTAGGTTTGTAGTACAACTTTTGTTGATTAGCAAAGGTTATATCTTTGTTAGTTAAATTGCTCCACATTTATACAAAGGCTGTGTCTAAAACTTTAAGGTTGATGTAGTAGACACAAAAGTATTTAACAAGTTTTTTCTTCTTTTTTTTTTTTTTAATTTGAAGAGTTTCACCACTTTGCAATACATCAAACAGCAATTTGTAATTGACAGTTTTCTTACCTAAAGCGCTTCTCAGTCAAGAGATTGTTCTCCAAAGACAGTCAGCTGGGTAAATGTCAGAAGCTCAAAAAGTAAATTATAGTACAAACAGTGTTGATATTTCTATGAAATGGAAGAAAAGCATATTTATTTTTAAAATATAGAATTTTATTTAAAACAAGTGAAAACCTTCTATTGTGACCTTTACGAGATTCCAAACAGTGACGAATTTGGTCATTACAAATAACCTTTTCCAGAAAGAGCTTTACCATTTGGGACTTTCATTTGGTAATATATGTGAATTAATATCCTTTCTACAGAATAACTCATGATATTAAATTTTTATGAGATATTTTATCCCTAAGATTACAGTTTTAAACAAATTTTAGAAGGGAAAAAAGTAAGGGAGTAGCTATATGTTAGCCTATCATTTTAACTTGCATGTGGGAAATTATTCAGACATTTTCTCATTTCTTTCTGTACATAATGATGTATTTCTGTGAGTTTTGTAACTAATTATGCCGTACAGCATTCTTACCATACAAGTAACATTATATATGGTAGTTTAAAGCAGTTTTCCAAGTTAGCCTTCACTAACTTTTTTTTAACTCTTGGGGACCCAAAGAGAATGTGTCAGTGTGTGTATGTGTGCACACATATATATTCTGGAATATATAAGATTAAAAAATGATGATAAATTTTTAAAGTGCACAAATATTACAGTAGCTCTCAGTACATTGCATAATAACATCTCTATTAGGATATTAGTTCCAGTCCCAATCTGGATTTATAAGACCATATCCTGACCCAATGCACCTGACAAAATGCTCTTTTTCCTCAGTTCCACATCTCTAAGACACTAATAACCAAGAGGACTGTAGGTTTATTTCAAAGATAGGGTTTTCTCATATTATGGCAGGCTTCTGAAAGGCAGAGGCAGGGAGTGCATAGCAAGACATAAGGGATTAAGGTGCTGCAAAAGACCAGGTCTCTTTCCCTGGTTTAAAATCCTTGTCAAATATTTTCTGAATTTCTTTTACCTTTCCATCTCTTTCTTCCCAGGAACACATTCCCTGCCATCTTCTCAACTGTTAGCCAGCCACTGAATTGCAAATTCTATGGACTCCTGGGAAAACAGAACTTTATATCAGGTTGTCTACACAAACTAACAGGGAACACTGAGTGTCTCTAGTAAGTTAATACATAGTAAAGGGAGTGACATTGGCACTTTTCAAAAAAAGCTTCATTGATGAATGTATGTTTGCTTTGTGTAAGTTCGTGCAGTATTCCCAGGCATTATTAATAAATATTTGTTGACTGAATGAATGAATAAATGAATACCAATTCAAAGACTTAGTTGCTTTGAAACAAAATTCCTTGACAATACATGTTTATATCCATTTTACCTTACACATGGCAAGTAAGAACACACTGTTTCTTAATGGGAAGACAGTTTTAGACACCTGTTTAAGGACTGTTTTGCAGATAGAGTTCTTGCTTGAACTGGGTCCTCCTAATTCAAGTCTCCCACAGCAGTTGTTAGGCTTCCCACTTTCTCATTTAGACCTGACTTCAAAGCCACAATTCAAATAGGCCGCATGTTTTCCCTGCTTCACAAATCAGACACTACATGGTTCAAAGCCGAAAAGGAGCATAACAAAGTGGATGGAGACAAAAAAGACAAAAATAATAGTTTGAAAAAGAAATTAGAAAATGTCCTAATTTACATAAATTGCCCTACATTGCAGAAACCGATTATTTGCTCATGTAGTCTCTTCAGATCTTGAAATGCTGAGAGAATTCTACAAGCACTTTATCCCAGAGAATGTCAAAGAAGACTGTGGGAGATGCAGAGATGACAATACAGCCTTTTATGAGTAGTGCTGGCCAAACCAAACTTATTTACTGATTCCTTTGTTTTAGAGACAGAGTACCCATGCCTACAGAAAATACGTCTCTTTATTTGAATACAAAAGATGCATCCTGCTGCTGTTGCTAAGTCGCTTCAGTCCTGTCCGACTCTGTGCGACCCCACAGACAGCAGCCCACCAGGCTCTGCCGTCCCTGGGATCCTCCAGGCAAGAACACTGGAGTGGGTTGCCGTTTCCTTTTCCAATGCATGAAAGTGAAAAGTGAAAGTCAACTCACTTAGTTGTGTCCAACTCTTCGCGACCCCATGGACTGCAGCCCACCAGGCTCCTTCATCCATGGGATTTTCCAGGCAAGAGTACTGGAGTGGGTTGCCATTGCCTTCTCCACAAAAGATGCATAAAACATAAAATATTATTACTTTTTCCATGCTATTATTTAACAGAAATTATATGGGAATTGAGCTTTACCTTAATGTTTGTTTTGAGGATTAGTCTAATTCCATATAGGATTTCAGGAGTACTAATGAAAGATATATACTAAAAATCAGTGGTAAAAGGGTAATAATAAATCAGAATCAGAAAACTGTGAAAGGAGTTTAAAGGCCAGAAGGTAACTATAACTGTCAAATTTGACTCGGTTTAAGTCATAATTCCTACAAATGTTAATTAGGCACCAATTAATACCAATGCAAAATATGAAAAGGTAATGAATATGATGAAAACACTATGTTCAATTCCCTAAACTTATTTTTAAACATCAGATATCCCAGGCACTATAAGAAAACACTGAAGATTCAAGGACAACTACCCTACTGAAACTTGTTAAATGGATATAATGTCACTTCTAGTTCTATTAAAAATTATTTTCATTTTCTCCTCATTTACATTCTTTTATATTTACATTTAAAAAATTATTTCACAGACATGTAATCACCTACTATATTTAATATTACTATACTGGTTTAATAGATCAAAGTCTCATACACTCTAATGGTTTTGCTTTAACTATGAATACTTACACCTTGAGTACAAAAATATAATCTGATGTTAAATTAATATACTTCTCAGAGGGATCCTCTGTTTTGTGAGATTTTATACCTAGAACCATACTCTGACTTGAAAATTGTCTCCAGTGAAATGATAGACATATGTAATCTAAAAATAAAACTTTAAAAAGAAAATAATAAGAAGGCCTGTGAAAGGCATACATATTTTTAAGGTATTGGACTAAACATGCAGTATAACAGGGTTTAAGTTGCAGCTTAAAATAATACTTAATAATACTCAGTGGAAATCAATTTTACGATAACAGTGTCCTAGATTCTTTAGATACTCTGTCTCTAATCTAATCTCAAAAACAGTACTGGGGATTAGATATTATTTTTCTGATTTTAAATGAAGTGAAGTTGGGCTTGGAGAGGGGGCTAAGAATTGCTAGAAATCAAGTAAAACTAGAGCAGCTGGGGTTTCAATTTTCAAGATTTTCTCAAAACTTCAAAGTCTCTGCTTTTTCCACTGAAGTATGATGAACTAATCCAAAATGACACAACAAATTACTTAGAACTACCCCTTGACAATCTCATAGACAGAGGAACCTCACAGGATACAGTTCAGTTCAGCTCAGTTGCTCAGTCGTGCCTGACTGTTTGCGACCCCATGAATTGCAGCACGCCAGGCCTCCCTGTCCATCACCATCTCCTGGAGTTCAAACTCACATCCATTGAGTCAGTGTTACCATCTAGCCATCTCATCCTCTGTCATCCCCTTCTCCTCCTGCCCCCAATCCCTTCCAGCATCAGAGTCTTTTCCAGTGAGTCAACTCTTCGCATGAGATGGCCAAAGTACTGGAGTTTCTGCTGTAGCATCATTCCTTCCAATGAACACCTAGGACTGATCTCCTTTAGGATGTACTAGTTGGATCTCCTTGCAGTCTAAAGGATTCTCAAGCGTCTTCTCCAACACCACAGTTCAAAAGTGTTAATTCTTCAGCGCTCAGTTTCTTTATAATCCAACTCTCACGTCCATACATGACTACTGGAAAAACCATAGCTTTGACTAGACGGACCTTCGTTGGGAAAGTAATGTCTCTGCTTTCGAATATGATATCTAGGTTGGTCATAAGTTTCCTTCCAAAGAATAAGCATCTCATGGTGACAAAGAGTTGGATATGACTGAACAGTAGTCCCTTTATGTATTAATTTTAATTGAATAATACTAACTTTACAGTATTGTGATGGCTTTGCCATACATCAACATGAGTTGGTCACAAGTATACATCTGTTCCCCCATCCTAAACCCCACCTCGCACCTCTCTCCTCCTGGGTTGTCCTGAAGCACTGGCGTTGGGTGCCCTGCTTCCTGCATTGCACTTGCACTGGTCATCTTGAGACAGTAACAGGCAGGAAGGCCAGGGGTCTCCAAACGGAGGAAATAGCCTGCAAGTGTCAGACATTTTTATCTCTCTTAAGCAGCAGGAGGAATCAAACTAGGGATATTTTTTCCTTCTCTATACAAATTTAAAAGGTTTCTCTTAAAATACTGTGTTGCCATAATGACACCTGGTTTCACCTGAAGTTAACTATTCTCAAACCTAGCGATAACCAATGGCTTTTTCTTATGGAAATGTTTATCTTAACCTATGCTAATGTACTATGCATTTACCCCAAACTCTGTCTTCAAGTTGGTTCTGCCTTTTGGCTCAGAACCTACTTGACAATCCAGCATGTTATACTCAGATATTGTCCCTCTAATCTGTGTAAATGAAACTATTTGTATGGTGATCTGCCCTTCTTCAAGATTCAAGTTAATCATTTTATGGCCCAGGATGAACCATTTGGTGCCAAGATTATCCCAAAATATGTTTTATGGGTGAGGGGCCTGGTGCCATTCTGAGTTTTAAGACATTCCTTTCTTTCATTAACAGACTGCTAGTGACTATATAACATCCAACTGAAGACTAGCAGGGGGACACTCTTTCTGCCCCCTTCTGATGCCTATGTCAGAAGCTTTCTCTATCTCCTTTATATTTTCATAAAATTTTATTACACAAAAGCTCTGAGTGATCAAGCCTCGTCTCTGGCCCCGGATTGAATTCTTCTCCTCCGGGAGCCAAGAATCCCAGTGTCGTGATTCAACAACAATCTTTCAATCTGTTTTACATATGGTATTAAAATACAGGTTAACAATGCTGAGCCAAGCTGGAATCAAGATTGCTGGGAGAAATATCAATAACCTCAGATATGCAGATGAAATCACCCTTATGGCAGAAAGTAAAGAAGAACTAAAGAGCCTCTTTATGAAGGTGAAAGAGGAGAGTGAAAACAGCTGGCTTAAAACTCAACATTCAGAAAACAAAGATCATGGCATCCAGTCCCATCACTTTATGGCAAATAGACGGGGAAACAATGAAAACAGTGACAGACTATATTTTCGTGGACTCCAAAATTACTGCAGATGGTGACTGCAGCCAGGAAATTAAAAGACACTGGCTCTTTGGAAAAAAGCTATGACCAACCTAGACAGCATTAAAAAGCAGAGACATTACTTTACCAACAAAGGTCTGTCTAGTCAAAGCTATGGTTTGTCCAGTAGTCATATACGGATGTGAGAGCTGGACTGTGAAGAAAGGTAAGCACTGAAGAATTGATGCTTTTGAATTGCGGTGTTGGAGAAGAGTCTTTAGAGGCCCTTGAACTGCAGTGAGATCCAACCAGTCCATCCTAAAGGAGATCAGTCCTTAATATTCATTGGAAGGGCTGATGCTGAAACTGAAACTCCAATACTTTGGCTACCAGATGTGAAGAACTGACTCATTTGAAAAGACCCTGATTCTGGGAAAGATTGAAGGCAGAAGGAGAAGGGGATGACAGAGGATGAGATGTTTGGATGGCATCACCAACTCAATGGACATGAGTTTGAGTAAGCTCTGGGAGTTGGTGATGGACAGGGAAGCCTGGTGTGTTGCAGTTTATGGGGTCACAAAGAGTTGAACGTGACTGAGTGACTGAACTGAACTGAACTGAATGCTGAGCCTACCAGTCAAATAGAAGCATCATTTAAATGCTCCAGAACACTTTAGCACCTTTGCATTTTCACAAATAGCTTGTACTGTAGCATTATTATTTACTTACCTTTTTGGCTCTTTTGCTAAATTATAATGTAGAATACTGACATCAAGCTTAAGAATATATTAGATAAATATACAGAAGTCTGTGTAAATCTTTATACTTTGGTTAACTCAGCATATCAAAGGGATATTTACATATTACCTTATCACAGCAAAACTCAGTACTGACTGCTACCTGCTAAACCGACTCTGTGCGACCCTATGGATTGTAGCCTGCCAGATTCCTGTCTCTGAAATTCTTCATGCAAGAATACTGGAGTGGGTTGCTGTTTCCTTCTCCAGGGCATCTTCGAGACCCAGAGAATGAATCCATCTCTTGTGTCTCCTACATTGGCAGGCAGGTTCTTTACCACTGGGAAGCTCTCAATACTGATTAAGTAATCTCAAAAGCCTTCTTTGTTCTAAGCCTGCCGAGATCACAAAGGTTGCTCAAGCCTCTCCTAAGGACATTATATGTATCTCTTCAGAGAGAAAGGGATGTATCTAGTTGGTCTTATCTGTTCAGTTCATTCATTCAGTTGTGTCCAACTCTTTATGACCCCATGGACTACAGCATGCCAGGCTTCCCTGACCATCATCAACTCCCAGAGTTTACTCAAACTCATATCCATTGAGTCGGCGATGCCATCCAACCATCTCATCCTCTGTCATCCCCTTCTCCTTCCACCTTTGATCTTTCCCAGCATCAGGGTGTTTTCAAATGAGTCAGTTTTTTACATCAGGTGGCCAATGTATTTGAGTTTCAGCTTCAGCACCAGTCCTTCCAATAAATATATATGACTGATCTCCTTTAGGATGGACTGGTTGGATCTCACTGCAGTCCAAGGAACTCTCAAGAGTCTTCTCCAACACCACAGTTCAAAAGCATCAATTCTTCGGCACTCAGCTTTCTTTAAAGTCCAACTCTCACATCCATACATGACTATGTCTTCCATACATGATTACTGGTCTTATCTGTAGATATGAAAATACCCCCTAAAATGCCTTCTTGGGATTGTGGTACAAGGGTTCTCCTGCTCATTGTCATTTGAGCCTACAGAAGGAGACTCAGTTTGATTCAGAAGGGAAGTAAATTTTATTCTTCAATCAAAGATAGGAGAGGTACGAACTAGAGCTCCAGAGCGCAAGACCTCCCTGAAAAGCCCTCAGTGGGTCTGTTTTATAAGGATTTTATTCGTAGGGAGGAGTATAGATTTCTCGCCAGTCTGCCACAGCTTTGTCTCTCAGTGAGCTTGCTCCAGCTCTCAAGATCGCAGTACCGGCTAGGCACCTCTTCACATGACCCATCACGTACATCCTGAGTCACAGTGTGAGCACCACAATTGAGAACACAGCCCTTGGAGTTGATGTGCCATGTGCAGCCACTTCACACTGGGAACTCTGGTCTGAAATGCTGGGAGCACGGCCTCTGCACTTGGTACCCTAAGAGCAAATGAAGCTAGATGAAGCACAAAGGAGAAAGAAAAAAAAAGTTAGATTTTCTTTTACTACCCAGGTTCTGTTTTTCTTTTCTGGAGTATTGTTAAGGGTCTTTGCTGGTGACAAATCTTTCTTCTGTTGTTTGTGCTGCTCCCCATTCTTGAGAGGCGCTATCTGGCAAAGGCTGACATTTTATAACTATGTTCTGCTTATTTTGGGCATCATCATAACCCAGGGGGACTTCCCAGGTGGTCCTAGTGTAACGAACCTGTCTGCCATTGCAGGAGACATAAGAGACGCAGGTTCGTTCCCCGGATCGGGAAGATCCCCTGGCAGAGGGTATGGCAACCCACTACAGCATTCTTGCCTGGAGAATCCGATGGACAGCAAAGTCTAGTGGGCTAGGATCCATGGGATCACAAAGAGTCAGACACTACTGAAGCAACTTAGCACATATGCATGCATAACCCAGGGAGAGGAGCAGTTAATTCTCCCCAGTTGCCTTTAGGTGTATTTGATTGTCCTCGGGCCTTAGCCCTGACTGTTTGCCCTTAGCAAAAAACATTTGTCTAACCTTTTGGAGACAAAGGATAGCAGACAATTTAAGATGCACAGCTCAAATATTAGTAGAGAATAATGGTTACATGTCAGCTTTTTCCTGAAAATGAAGGTATCCAGGTCTTTTGGCTGTAGGCAAAAGTGTGACCTGATGTTGAGGCTTGAATCTCCTTGGTCTCACTTCTGTTGTTTTCCACAAGAGAAGCTTCAGGTCAAAATGGGGTTCACAGGAGTAGTCAAGGGGGTCCGTTGCCCCGGTTTTTCTGTTCAGATGTTTGGGCTCAGAGGCCTGTTCACTCAAGTATAATGTGCCCACGGAGTGAGCCATGCAACTTCAGAGCACAGTGGGTGGATAAGATTACCAAATGGGGTCTGATCCACTTTAGGAGTGAGATGTTCTTGAGGGCTGTGGATTTCCTAGGTTTTCAGATTTATCCAGTCTCCTGCCTGGAAGGGGTGGAGGGCCTGCTTTCATGGTTTTTCCTATGTGGAAAACATACTTGACCTATTCCATTTTAAGGGGATTAAGGTGTTCCTTCTCTTGGGTATGGGAATGGGTCTACCATAGTCATGTCCAAATGCATTTTAACTTACTCTTTGGGGATGAATACTGTGGAACAGGACAATAGAAAGAGTTTAAATCCAACTTTCTTGAGTTTCCCGAGATAGCATAATTAAGGTCTAATTGAATTTCTCTTTCTCCCCTCAAAGATAGGAGTTTCCAGGCTGAATGAAATGTTCATTTTCTGTCCAGGGCACTCATTATTCCCTTGGTTACTTGAGACACAAATGCTGGATCCTTATTACTTTGCAGGGATCCTGGGAGCCCAAACCTGCAGATTATTTCTTTTAGTAATGCCTTAGCCACTTCAGCTGCTGTTTCAGTTCTAGCAGGGAATGATCCTATCCACCTAGAAAATGTGTCTACTAGCACCAAGTGATACTTTGCCTGGTACTTTTGACAGGAAGGGGACATCAATCTGCCAATCTTTGATAGGATATGGCCCTTTGATCTGAATGGGCCTTATCTGCGTGGCCTCTGGGGAGGCTGGTGTTGGGGTTGTTCAGATAGAGTAGGTCTCAACTATCCAACTGATTATACTTTTTATATCAGAGGTTATCATGACCTCAACTAACCAGTTGTATAAATAAGGCTTCCCACCTGTAATGAGTTCCTTGTCGAGCCTCCCTGATGGCTTGACAAGCTGCAGTTTGGAGGAAGGAGTATTATTGCCTGTGATTATTAACTAGCACCACACATGGCCTCCTAGATCTCTGCTGAAGTCCCATTTTCAACTTTGTCTAATTCTTTCTTTGTATAGATTGGGGAATATCCGAATAAGATTTCTAGTTCAGGAAATTTGGAACTAGCAGCAAACTGTTAATGGATTCCTTGAAAGACTAAAAGATATAGCTGGATATAACTGGGTGTCCCCTTGAATTGGTACCATCTGTGCTTGAGATAGTTAATCTCTCCTCAGTCAGAATATCACATAGGAGTCTAGAAGATACTATGTCTGGGCCAGAGAAGCTTGGCCACGTTTG
Organism: Oreotragus oreotragus; assembly: GCA_006410675.1. Taxonomy (NCBI): domain Eukaryota; kingdom Metazoa; phylum Chordata; class Mammalia; order Artiodactyla; family Bovidae; genus Oreotragus; species Oreotragus oreotragus. Next base: position 102,432 of record SJYX01005026.1, read on the forward strand.
TTCCTGATCAGCTTGGTTCAGGGGCTGGCAAAGCTGTCTGAGGCTGATATCTTCTCTTTCTCCCTTTTTGGGTAAAAGGGAGGAGGTTTTGGACTTGCAACAGCTAAAACCGCGAGGAATTCCATAAGGTACTGCAAAGTCCATGGACAGAGGTGCTTTATGGAGTTTTCATGGGTCTGCTCAGCTGTGCTGCTTACAGCACTCCAGATCACTGTGCTGGGCACACACATCATGTGGCAGGCAGACCTAGGTGTCAGGTGCACTGGTTTTGCACAAGGAACTCTAGTATAAAGTGTGGGGTGCAAGGCCTCTGTATCGTACAAGCAAGTAAAACTAGATGAAGCACAAAGTGAAAAAAAAAAGTCAGACTTTATTGCCCAGATTCTATTTTGATTTCCTGGAAATTGTTAATGGGCTTTGCTGGAGACTGTTAGCAGAATAGAGTACCCTCCTTCCCACGTTGTCTACAGTCTGATTCCGGGACCTGTGATCATGTGGCAAAGCAGAATTAAGAATGCAGGTGGAATCAAGATGCTAATCAACTGACTTTCGAGAAATAATCCTGTATTATTCAGGTGAGTCCAATGTAATAAGAGGAATTAAGAGAGAAATGAAACTATGGAGAATGTCAGAGTGAGTGTGATAAAGGCTGGATGAGCCTTTATTTTGGCTTTGAAGATGGCAGAAGGGGTGCATGGACCATGGAGTGCAGGTATATTCTAGAAGCTGGAAAGGAACAAAAATTTTATTTTCCCCTGCTGCTGCTGCTGCTAAGTCACTTCAGTCGTGTCTGACTGTGTGTGACCCCATGGACGGCAGCCCACCAGGCTCCCCCATCCCTGGGATTCTCCAGGCAAGAATACTGGAGTGGGTTACCATTTCCTTCTCCAATGCATGAAAGAGAAAAGTGAAAGTGAAGTCGCTCAGTCTGTCCGACTGTTAGGGACCCCATGGACTGCAGCCCACCAGGCTACTCTGTCCATTGAATTTTCCAGGCAAGAGTACTGGGGTGGGGTGCCATTGCCTTCCCCATATTTTCCCCTAGGGCCTCCAAATAAGAATGTGGCCTTTCTGACACTTTGATTTTAGGGTAGTGAGACTCATTGTGGATTTCTGAAATATAGAGAAGGAAAACAATAAATCCGTGTTGTGCTAAGCCACGAAATTTGTGGCACTTGTTTCAGCAACTACAGGAAGCCTCCCTTAGCTGTTATTCCTCCTAGGTCAATAGAAATTTTGGTAGATGTCAGAGTATATGAATGTGTCAAGTTCAGATTACCTTTAATGTATGTTTTGGTTAGCTTTGTCCATTGATAATGGAAGACTAGCGAAGAGACATTTTCCCACAGTGAAGTTCTGTGGGAAACTGGTCTTGTCCTGTAGCCACAGGTCACATGTTCAAATCTTGATTATATGCTGTAATAGCCTGTTTCATTTTTCTTTGTTAGTTTTGAACATACTTTTCTGAAAGAATGAATTACTGAATGAATATGCATAAAAGTAGCCTAATGTTAATCTTCCTGCAGGCACAAGTATGAATTTTTGTTCCCAAGACAAAAGGTTAAGCCTTATTTTATCCAACAGAATGAAGGCGTCTCCTTGGCAGTTTTCAAATTTGAATTACTTCAACTCTAAATTACTCATGTTTCTAAATTTTAGAGGAAGAGCACAAATAAGAACATCCGGTCAAGTTCTTCAACCAAACAACATAGAACACACAATAAAAATTTCAATTTTGACATCTATTATCCCCATTACAGTTGTTTTCTCTAAACAAATTATATTTCCAAGCTAGATCAGTATTGTTTTTGTATTTCAGGACCAGATAGAGTTATATGGGGAGGGGAAGAGAAAAGAATACATAAAAGGGAAAGTTTTAGCCCTACCAGTAGGTGCTTCATTTTGGGCAATGTCTGTGGAAAACCTCTTTTAACTTCTGCCCATTTGGGAAAAATCTGCAGTTAAAATTTTCATTTTCACAAAATGCTTTTATATTTGTAGAAAGCCATGGCATTTTAGACACTACTGCTTCACTGGAAATTCAGAGATGGACCTTTGTATCCCATTACCTATTGCTGTTTCTATTCTTTTTCAAATCAACCCAGCTATGCTTTTATTTTAATGTTTCTTTTACTTTTTTTTTTAAATGTTGGCCTCCTGTCTTCCCCACTAAGAAACACTATTTGCTTGCTAAAGGTGACACGTTCTTTTCTCTCATACTCTGATTCTTGAAATAGATATATGTATTTTAGCATCTTCAAGTTATAAAGAGATAGGCAGATAAGAGATATGATGTCTTTGACTTCTAAATATTGATACAAGAACACCTATTGTTTATGCTAATAATTTCAGTCTTACCTCCCTCAGGCAATAGAGTTCTTTACAGAAGGAATTTTTGTTAGGAAACTATTACTTAACCCAGGCTTGCAATGTGTTTATTACCCTATCTGATGTGTGATTTATATCCCCTTTATGGCTTTTTGAATTGAGATTTCAAAAATTTCTTAGGGGTTATGAGTAGCGGATGCAAATAAGCCAGAGTGAAAACATGAATCTGGTTTATTAATGGTTAGTCAACCATTGCCCCTTTATTAACTCATTTCATTCACTTTTCATTTAACAAAATATTCATATAATATTGTTTTATGAAATTAAATTTTAATAAATTAAATTAGTTAATTTTTGAATATTTAATAATGCTTTATGAATAAATTAATATTTATTTATTATAAATATTTATTTTATTAAATGACATTAGTTTTCTTTTCATTTAATAAATCAAAATATTAAAATAATATTGTTTTAATTATGGATATAACATTGTTTTAAAAATCAGATATGATAAATTTTATGAAAAAGTCACAAAGCAGATTAAAAAGAACAGCGTGTGATTGGACAGACAAGCAACTCTCATGGAAAGCAGGCAAAGAGAGCCTCTGTCTTATCTCTTGAATAGAGAAGTAAAGAATGTGAATACCTAGGTAAGGACTATGCAGACAGTGCAAACATCTTCTGCATGTTGGTGAGCTAGGAATGAAGGAGACATGGGGAGAGTGATAATGTCTTCAGAGAGAATGGGGGGCCTGTCTAGCACACCTGAAAAGAAAAAAAAAAAAGCTATTGGGTAGAGGCTGGACTCCACTCAGAACTTTGGCTTCTCTGATTTAAACCTTGAAATCTGTACAATCATATGTTCCCTTGAGCCTAAACAGCTTAAGAACTGTTGTTAGAAGCTTGGGTTCAGTTTGGCTCAGTCACTCAGTCATGTCCGACTCTTTGCGACCCCATGAATAGCAGCACACCAGGCCTCCCTGTCCATCACCAACTCCCGGAGTTCACTCAGATTCATGTCCATCAAGTCAGTGATGCCATCCAGCCATCTCATCCTCTGTCATCCCCTTCTCCTCCTGCCTCCAATCCCTCCCAGCATCAGAGTCTTTTCCAATGAGTCAACTCTTCGCATGAGGTGGCCAAAGTACAGGAGTTTCAGCTTTAGCATCAGTCCTTCCAAAGAAATCCCAGGGCTGATCTCCTTCAGAATGGACTGGTTGGATCTCCTTGCAGTCCAAGGGACTCTCAAGAGTCTTCTCCAACACCACAGTTCAAAAGCATCAATTCTTCGGCGCTCAGCCTTCTTCACAGTCCAACTCTCACATCCATACATGACTACTGGAAAGTTAGAAGCTTAGCTTATCTTAATGGGTAATGTGAAGACAGTGAGAGAGGAGGTAACCTTGACTACAGGGCACTAGAGAAGCCTGGTCTGCCCATTAGAAATGTGGCCTAATAGTTTGTAAGCTTGGATCAGCCCCTGTTGCTTCTTGGGGAAGAGTAGTAACTGGAGAAAACAGACATGTACGCTCCAATCCTTAGTCATCTCATAAGGTAGAAAGCTGTGTGGAAATCTCAATAAAATGAGTTTATGAAGAAAAATTATTTCTTGCTAACATTTATCATTAGCTAGTAACAATTCAGCTCATCACTTTGAAAGTCATTTGATTCAGGGAGATGCCTTGCTGTAAAGCTTCTAAATACACTTTTTAAATGATTTGCCAATGATACTTAATATGACAGCTTTGCTTTAGAACTGTCCATAATAAGACTGCTGAAAGTCCATTAATTTTGAAATGTTAATATAACATTCTACATGACTTCATACAAAAATGTGACAGTTTGTTGACTCTTACTGTAATAAGTATTTTTAAATTAATTTTTTATAAATTTTATGAAAATAATCTCAGGCAGATGTAGGATCACAGCTTCAGAGAAAATCAATACTGGGTTAGTTTTTTTATACCTGTTTTTAACTCTGTTGAAAATGGTTAATTACAATGATATTAAACTCCATATTTCTAACAAGAATTCAACCCCATAGATGAACTAGTCTTTTAACAACAGTAAGAGGGGACATAGTAATACAACTACTCATCTTCATACAAACTCCAACTCAAAACTTTAATGGATGCAGATTGTTCTCAATGGATTGCAGAGGAATAGTACATTTTTGTTTATGTTTTATTTCACCATAGAAAAAGAAGATACTAATGAATATATCATAAAAATGGGGGGAAGTTAATGATTCCCCCCAACAAATAATAGTAGGTTCATTTGCTCAATGTCTTTGAAAAAAAACAAAGGGGACATAGTAATACAACTACTCATCTTCATACAAACTCCAACTCAAAACTTTAATGGATGCAGATTGTTCTCAATGGATTGCAGAGGAATAGTACATTTTTGTTTATGTTTTATTTCACCATAGAAAAAGAAGATACTAATGAATATATCATAAAAATGGGGGGAAGTTAATGATTCCCCCCAACAAATAATAGTAGGTTCATTTGCTCAACGTCTTTGAAAAAAAACAAAACAAAACAAATCTTTTATTGATGAAAATTCACACCAAATAGATGAATATAAAAATGCTTATAATAGTACCACACATAAAAATAATCATTGTTAGTGATTTTGTGTGTGTTGTTTTCAAATATATTTTCTAGCATATATGGTTTTTTAGAGAAAAGGAATAATAATATACATATATATATTGCTTTGAAGATTTTTCACCTACAGTACAAAATACTGTGCTCCTATTTCCATGTCAATAAATATATCCATGTCATCTTTATAAACTGATTTATTCCTATAGTGTATTTTCCTATTGCATATTTAAATACATGTTAAATACAGTGAATATAGTGGAAACATTTCAAAGTGTGAACATTCCATATTTTATTTAACTGTATTAGAACACATAAAATTGTGATGAACAGCCATGCACAGTACTTTTTATAGATATTTCTGAAGGTATGTTGTGGATGAAGAAAATTTTGAGAAAAATTCACTTATAGTTAAATTTTCCTGCAAATGAATAAAAAGAAAATGTGAATTTTTCTTCATCTGTGGTTTTTCCTGTGGTCATGTATGGATGTGAGTGTTGGACTGTGAAGAAGGCTGAATGCCGAAGAATTGATGCTTTTGAACTGTGGTGTTGGAGAAGACTCTTGAGTCCCTTGGACTGCAAGGAGATCCAACCAGTCCATTCTGAAGGAGATCAGTCCTGGGTGTTCTTTGGAAGGACTGATGCTAAAGCTGAAACTCCAGTACTTTGGCCACATCATGCGAAGAGTTGACCCACTGGAAAGGACTCTGATGCTGGGAGGGATTAGGGGCACGAGGAGAAAGGGATGACAGAGGATGAGATGGCTGGATGGCATCACTGACTTGATGGACGTGAGTCTGAGTGAACTCTGTGAGTTGGTGATGGACAGGGAGGCCTGGCGTGCTGCTATTCATGGGGTCGCAAAGAGTCGTACATGACTGAGCAACTGAACTGAAGTGTATGATAGTGATTATTATGAGATTGTTTTAGCAGGACAAGATTAATTTCTTTATTATAGAAGCAGGAATGGCAGATAAATGTTTTTTTCTTTTTTCAAAATAATTGAAGATGAAATTAAATATTTCTTAAAATCAAGTGATTAATATTTTGATTATAGAAATAAGATATTTCTCATTTAACCTTATATACTTTTGGTTGTGAAAAAGCTATATATCTTCACATTTTTAAACAAAATCTTTTAAAAATTATCTGCCTGTGTCCTTTACCTATTTTTGAAAGATTGTTTTATTTACTTATTAGTACTCTTTATATGTCATCAATATCAGTCTATGTCTTTAATATGTAATTTTATGGTTTCTTTTATAATATTCACTACTTGACTGTGTTTACTGTAATGTTTTGGTTTTATGTCTGAAATACACAAATCTACAACAGTTTCTTCATTATACCTACTGCTGTTGAGATCATATATTGTTTGCCATATTTTACTATGAAAGAATCTCATCAAATAACTAAAACATTCAGTTGTCCTTATAAGCTATCGGGTATTATAGAGGAATGATTTAGTCAAATGGGTACTATAAACAATGTATTTTCTTGGCTTACAAATATGTATCATCAAAAAATGAAAAAGAAACAAAAATAACTAATGGTTCCCAATTTTCTGAATCCTCAGTTCAGTTCACTTCAGTCTCTCAGTCGTGTCCGACTCTTTGCAACCCCATGAACCGCAGCACCCCAGGCCTCTCTGTCCGTCACCAACTCCTGGAGTCCAACCAAACCTATGTCCATCGAGCTGATGATGCCGTTGTCCCCTTCTCCTCCTGCCCTCAATCTTTCCCAGCATCTGGGTCTTTTCCAATGAGTCAGCTCTTCACAGCATCAGGTGGCCAAAGTATTTGAGTTTCAGCCTCAACATCAGTCCTTCCAATGAACACCCAGGACTGATATCCCTTAGGATGGACTGATTGTATCTCCTTGCAGTCCAAGGGACTCTCACAAGTCATCTCCAACACCACAGTTCAAAAGCATCAATTGTTTGGTGCTCAGCTTTCTTTATAGTCCAACTCTCACATCCATACATGACCACTGGGAAAACTATAGTCTTGACTAGACAGACCTTTGTTGGCAAAGTAATGTCTCTGCTTTTTAATATTCTGAATCCTACTATTTGTAANAAAAGCATCAATTGTTTGGTGCTCAGCTTTCTTTATAGTCCAACTCTCACATCCATACATGACCACTGGGAAAACTATAGTCTTGACTAGACAGACCTTTGTTGGCAAAGTAATGTCTCTGCTTTTTAATATTCTGAATCCTACTATTTGTAAAATTACTGATCTAGTTTTTGTATCAATTATGAAGTTTCTCTAACATGTGGTCTACATTTCCTAGATTCCAGTGTCTGTTCCTATCACTGGCTACCAGTGACCTACTTGGTGAAATGTTTCTAGATTTTCTGTTTCTATCACACTCAAAAAGACTGCCACATAAAACTGTATTTTATAGATTTTTTTTTCTCTTAGTTATATCTCTACCTTTATGATTTGCTCTTAGTTTATGTTCTACTCAGTATCCTTCAGTGGCTTCATTTGCCCTCACTTTGTTAAATCATACTTTTGTTCCTCTGCTCATCTCTTTTAACAGAATCATCTTAAATGATGGCATATACTCATATGGGTTTAACTACTACCTCTGTCTGGTTGAATCTTGCATCTGCAACTTGGACCTATGTCATGAGACCTCTTTGAGTTCTATTTAATAAGTGTTACATAAAATTAATGAGTGAATGAAAAGGAACACACATTTTAATTAGAAAACCTTTTATTTGAGGCACTGCTGTAGCATGATTAATTTAATAGGCACTACTTGAGTATTTATTATCGTGAGGCAGTGTACTAAGGTTTGGGATTAAGGTAGTAAATTATTAATACACAAGTCTTAGGAAAAATTACTTCACAGCTTAGTTAACTCAGCTGTAAAATGGGTTTTTGAACCTTAAAATACATAATGCACATTAAAGCAATTTCCCTGGTGGCTCAGTGATAGGGAATCCACCTGCCAGTGTAGGAATTGTGGGTTCAATGCCTGTGTCAGAAAGATCCCCTGGATAAGGAAATGGCAACCCACTCCAATATTCTTACCTGGGAAATCTCATGGACATAGGAGCCTGGCAGGCTACAGTTCATGGGGTCACAAAGAGTCAAGCACAACTTGGTGACTAAAGAACAGCAAGCATATAATGTTATTGTTAAGAAAAACAAAATGTGCGAAAGTGAATGGCATTTCCAAAATAATTTGAGAGAAAGAATGAAGGAAATTTGGAATAAAATATTCAGAGCTGTCAAGAAACCCATTGTTTAAAAATTCACACGGAATGAAGACTCTGAAGCAGGAGTCTTTGTCTTTGTATATCTTTAATACAGAATATTGGAATGCTTGTAATATAATGTGATCTGAATTCAGGACCAACTCAAGTAGGTTTCTATTTTTTTTAGTTTCAGAATACTTCTGTATGAAAGGGAAAAAATAACATATATATCTTGGTAAAATCACTATAATAAAATAAAAATCAACAGGGAGACCAGGAATGAAGTTCTCAGTTCAGTTCAGTTGCTCAGTTGTTTCCAGCTCTGAGCGATCCCATGGACTGCAGCATGCCTGGCCTCCTTGTCCATCAGCAGCTCCCACAGTTTACTCAAACTCACGTCCATTTAGTCTGTAATGCCATACAACCATCACATCCTCTGTTATCACCTTCTCCTCCTGCCTTCAAGCTTTCCCAGCATCAGGGTCTTTTCAAATGAGTCAGTTCTATGCATCAGGTGGCCAAAGTATTGGAGTTTCAAATTCAGCACCAGACCTTCCAATAAATAGATATTCAGGACTGATTTCCTTTAGGATGGACTGGTTGGATCTCCTTGCAGTCCAAGTTATGCTCAAGAGTCTTCTCCAACACTACAGTTCAAAAGCATCAATTCTTCTGTGTTCATGTATCCTTATAGTCCAACTCTGACATCTATACATGACTACTAGAAAAAAACATTGCTTTGACTAGACAGACCCTTGTTGGCAAAGTAATGTCTCTGCTTTCTATATGCTGTCTAGGTTGGTCATAAATTTTCTTCCAAGGAGCAAGTGTCTTTTAATTTCATGGCTGCAGTCACCATCTGCAGTGATTTTGGAGCCCCCCAAATAAAGTCTGTTACTGTTTCCATTGCTTCTCCATCTATTTTCCATGAAGTGATGGGGCCACATGCCATGAAGTTAGTTTGCTGAATGTTGAGTTTTAAGCCAAACTTTTTCACTCTCCTCTTTCACTTTCATCAAGGGGTTCTTTAGTTATTCTTCCTTTCTGCCATAACGGTGGTGTCATCTGCATATTGGAGGTGATTGTTATTTCTCCTGGCAATCTCGATTCTAGCTTGTGTTTCATCCAGCCCAACATTTCTCATGATGTACTCTGCATATAAGTTAAATAGGCAGGGTGACAATATACAGCCTTTATGTACTCCTTTCCCAATTTGGAACCAGTCTACAGTTTCATGTCCAGTTGTAACTGTTGCTTCTTGACCAGCATACAGATTATATTTCTCAGGAGGCAGGTCAGGTGGTCTGGTATTGCGAACTCTTTCAGAATTTTCCAGTTTGTTGTCATTAACACAGTCAAAGGCTTTAACATAATCAATCAAGCAGGAGTAGATATTTTTCAGGAACTCTCTTTTTTGAAGATCCAGTAGGGGTTGGCAATTTGATCTCTGGTTCCTCTGCCATTTCTAAATCTAGCTTGAACATCTGGAAGTTCACAGTTCATGTTGAAGCCTGTCTTGGAGAATTTTGAGCATTACTTTACTAGTGTGTGAGATGACTGCAATTGTGCAGTAGTTTGAGCATTCTTTGGCACGCCTTTCTTTGGGGTTGGAATGAAAACTGAACTTTTCCAGTTCTGTGACCACTGTTAAGTTTTCCAAATTTGCTGGCATATTGAGTGCAGCACTTTCACAGCATCATCTTTTAGGATTTTAATAGCTCAACTGGAATTTCATCATCTCCACTAGCTTTGTTTGCAGTGATGCTTCCTAAGGACCACTTGACTTCACATTCCAGGATGTCTGGCTCTAGGTGAGTGACCACAATGTGACCACTGTTAAGTTTTCCAAATTTGCTGGCATATTGAGTGCAGCACTTTCACAGCATCATCTTTTAGGATTTTAATAGCTCAACTGGAATTTCATCACCTCCACTAGCTTTGTTTGCAGTGATGCTTCCTAAGGACCACTTGACTTCACATTCCAGGATGTCTGGCTCTAGGTGAGTGACCACACCATGTCATTATCTGGGTGGTGAAGATCTTTTTTGTACCGTTCTGTGTATTCTTGCCACCTCTTCTCAATATCTTCTGCTTCTGTTAGGTCCATACCATTTCTGTCCTTTATTGTGCCCTTCTTTGCATGCAATGTTCCCTTGGTATCTCTAATTTTCTTGAAGAGACCTCTAGTCTCTCCCATTCTATTATTTCCCTCTATTTCTTTGTATTATTCACTGAGGAAGTCTTTCTCATCTNTCTTGCCACCTCTTCTCAATATCTTCTGCTTCTGTTAGGTCCATACCATTTCTGTCCTTTATTGTGCCCTTCTTTGCATGCAATGTTCCCTTGGTATCTCTAATTTTCTTGAAGAGACCTCTAGTCTCTCCCATTCTATTATTTCCCTCTATTTCTTTGTATTATTCACTGAGGAAGTCTTTCTCATCTCTCCTTCTAGTCTTTTGAACTCTGCATTCAAATGTGTGTATCTTTCCTTTCCTCCTTTGCCTATCATTTTCTTCTTTTCACAGCTATTTGTAAGGCCTCCTCAGACAGCCATTTTGCCTCTCTGCATTTCTTTTTCTTGTGGATGGTCTTGATCCCTGCCTCCTGTACACTGTCACAAACCATCCATAGTTATTTGGTTACTCTATCAGATCTAATCCGTTGAATCTATTTGTCACTCCCATTGTATAATGGTAAAGGTTGATTTAGGTCATACCTGAATGGTCTAGTGGTTTTCCCTACTTTCTTCAATTTAAGTCTAAATTTGGCAGTAAGGAGTTCATGATCTGAGCCACAGTCAGCTCCCAGTCTTGTTTTTGCTGACTGTATAGAGCTACTCCATCTTTGGCTGCAAAGAATATAATCAGTCTGATTTTCGTATTGACCATCTGGTGATGTCCATGTGTAGAGTCTTCTCTTGTGTTGTTGAAAGAGGGTGTTTGCTATGACCAGTGTGTTGTTTTGGCAAAACTCTATTAGCCTTTACCCTGCTTCATTCTGTACTCCAAGGCCAAATGTGCCTATTATTCCAAGTATTTCTGGACTTCCTACTTTTGCCTTCCAGTACCCTATAATGAAAAAATATATCTTTAGGGTGTTAGTTCGATAAGGTCTTGTAAGTCTTCATAGAACCATTCAATTTCAGCTTCTTCAGCATTACTGGTTGGGGCATAGACTTGGATTACTGTGATACTGAGTGGTTTGCCTTGGAAACAAACAGAGATCATTCCATCATTTTTGAGACTGCATCCAAGTACTGCATTTTAGACTTTTGTTGACTATGGTGGCTATTCCATTTCTTCTAAGGATTCTTGCCCGTAATAGTAGATATAATGGTCATCTGAGTTAAGTTAACCATTCCAGTCCATTTTAGTTCGCTGATTCCTAAAATATCGATGTTCATTCTTGCCATCTTTTGTTTGACCACTTCCAATTTGCCTTGATTCATGGACCTGGCATTCCAGGTTCCTATGCAATATTGCTCTTTATAGAATCACACTTTACTTCCTTCACCAGTCATATCCACAGCTGGGTGTTGTTGTTGCTTTGGCTCCATCCCTTTATTCTTTCTGGAGTTATTTCTCCAGTTATCTCCAGTAGCATACTGGTCACCTACTGACCTGAGGAGTTCATCTTTCAGTGTTCTATATTTTTGCCTTTTCATACTGTTCATGGAGTTCTCAAGGCAAGAATACTGAAGTGATTTGCCACTTCTTCTGATAGTTAAATTAGATTCCTACCTTTTAGCCACTCAGTTCAGGACCTATCATTGTGCACACACACCTATACATTTCCTCTGGGATAAGAGTAGAAAAAGGAGAAACTGTTGTACTACTAAATGCATTGTAGTGGTAACCACAAGCCTCCCCTTGAGTTTCCCACAGGCTTAAGGTGAATCAGATGAGCAAACATTGAGTCTCAAACATGTGTTTTATACATGGACAAAAAAGTGATAAAAGAGTTGCCGGACTCTTCAACTGCTTGCATAGCACAGCTGCAGACTTTCATTCAGCGATCAATGCAACGAAAGAGAGGGAAACAACAGAGTGGGAAGATTAGAGATCTATTCAAGAAAATTAGAGATACCAAGGGAACATTTCATACAAATATGGGCTTGATAAAGGACAGAAATGGTATGGACTTAACAGAAGCAGAAGATATTAAGAAGAAATGGCAAGAATACACAGAAGAACTGTACAAAAAAGTTCTTCATGACCCACATAATCACAATGGTGTGATCACTCACCTAGAGCCAGACATCCTGGAATGTGAAGTCAAGTGGGCCTTAGAAAGCATCACAATGAACAAAGCTAGTGGAGGTGATGGAATTCCAGTTGAGTTATTTCAAATCCTGAAAGATGATGCTGTAAGAGTGCTGCACTCAATATGCTAGCAAATTTGGAAAACTCATCAGTGGCCACATGATTGGAAAAGTTCAGTTTTCATTCCAATCCCAGAGAAAGGCAATGCCAAAAATGCTCAAACTACTGCACAGTTGCACTCATCCCCGCTAGTAAAGTAATGCTCAAAATTTTCCAAGCCCAGCTTCAGCAATACTTGAACCATGAACTTCCAGATGTTCAGGCTGGTTTTAGAAATGGCAGAGGAACCGGAGATCAAATTGCCAACATCCACTGGAAGAAAACAAGAGAGTTCCAGGAAAACATCTATTTCTGCTTTCTTGACTATGCCAAAGCCTTTGACTGTGTGGATCACAATAAACTGTGGAAAATTCTGAAAGAGATGGGCATACCAGACCACCTGAACTGCCTCTTGAGAAACCTATATGCATGTCAGGAAGCAACAGTTAGAACTGGATATGGAACAACAGACTGGTTCCAAATAGGAAAAGGAGTACGTCAAGGCTGTATATTGTCACCCTGCTTATTTAACTTCTAGGCAGAGTGCATCATGAGAAACGCTGGGTTGGAAGAAGCTCAAGCTGGAATCAAGATTGCTGGGAGAAATATCAATAACCTCAGAAATGCAGGTGACACCACCCTTATGGCAGAAAGTGAAGAGGAACTGAAAAGCCTCTTGATGAAAGAAAAAGAGGAGAGTGAAAAATTTGGCTTAAAGCTCAACATTCAGAAAACTAAGATCATGGCATCCAGTCCCATTACTTCATGGGAAATAGATGGGGAAACAGTGGAAACAGTGTCAGACTTTATTTTTGGGGGTTCCGAAATCACTGCAGATGGTGATTGTAGCCATGAAATTAAAAGATGCTTACTCCTTGGAAGGAAAGTTAAGACCAACCTAGACAGCATGTTAAAAAGCAGAGACATTACTTTGTTAACAAAGGTCCGTCTAGTCAAGGCTATGATTTTTCCAATGGTCATGCATGGATGTGAGAGTTGGACTGTGAAGAAAGCTGAATGCCAAATAATTGATGCTTTTGCACTATGGTGTTGGAGAAGACACTTGAGAGTCCCTTGGACTGCAAAGAGATCCAACCAGTCTATTCTAAAGGAGATCAGTCCTGGGTGGTCTTTGGAAGGAATGATGCTGAAGCTGAAACTCCAATACTTTGGCCACCTCATGTGAAGAGTTGACTCTTTGGAAAAGACCCTGATGCTGGGAAGGATTGGGGGCAGGAGGAGAAGGGGATGACAGAGGATAAGATGGCTGGATGGCATCACTGACTTGATGAACATGAGTTTGAATAAACTCTGGGAGTTGTGATAGACATGGAGGCCTTGTGTGCTGCTATTCATGGGGTTGCAAAGAGTCGGACATGACTGAGCGACTGAACCGAAATGAATTAATAGAGAAAAATATCAAGATAGAGTTTTAATTGCCTTTGTTAGTTTGACTCCCCCAGTCATGAAAGTATGATAAACTGCTATGCTTGTCAGAGACAGCTGCTGGTCACTGGGAAAGGCAAAGATGAGATACGATAATGAAAGAAAACAGGGAAATGGGAAGGGCAGAGAATTAAAGAAATGTCTAGTGCAACTATGTGGTAGAGGGTATTCATCTTTCTGTTTGATAAAAGAGAAGTAGGATAATAAGAGAGATGCATAGAGAGGGAGAAAAATAAAAGAAGATGGAAATATAAAACTCACTTCCAACACTAAGGTTTTAGATTATACAGCCTTGTACAATGCATGTTACTTCCTACAATATAGTATTTGCTTTCCTCTCCCAAAGAGGTGTTTAGTAGCTTACTGGGATTGTTGAGAAGTCCATATGGGGACCAAGATACATAGCTTTGGGAGCCTCTGTAAAATCAATGAAATAATTTCAGTCAAGTTAAAATTCCTGCTGATTCCAAATAGATATTGAGAAGGATTAGTCGATACTTAAACTACATAATTTTTTCTAGGCTTAAAATCATCCCACTTCAGAAAATTATGCTTTTTATATTAAAAGAAGTATTTTTTGTAAGCACTGGTAGAAATTTGCCTTTCAAAAATATCAGTTTAAAATAGAGATGCATTTTGTAAGGGCTATTCCTACTGAATTTGCAGCAGTATATGTTAATGCCCGTCACCTTTTGAAAAGAAGCAGATCATCCCAGATTAGAAAAATCACTGGTACTAAAGAAAAAGAGTAATTATGTCAATAGGGTGACATTAGTGTTAAAGAACCCACCAGCCAATGCAGGAGACCTAAGAGATACAGGTTCAATCCCTGGATCAGGAAGATCCCCTAGAAGGGGATATGGCAACCCACTCCAGTATTTTTGCCTGGGAAATCTCAAGGAGAGAGGACCTGGCAGGCTATGGTACATGGAGGTCACAAAGAGTCAACCCCAAAGGTCACATAAGGAGCAATCTAACATGCACACACGTGCATGGGCATGCACACACACACACACACACACACACGCACGCACAGACACACACTTAGGAAGTGTTGTCTGGCCCCTCAGTTCAGTTTAGTTGCTCAGTCATGTCCCACTTTTTGCAACCCCATGGACTGCAGCACATTAGGCTCACCTGTCCATCACCAACTCCTAGAGCTTGCTCAAACTTACGTTCATGGAGTCAGAGATGCCATCCAACCATCTCATCTTCTGTCGTCCCCTTCTCCTCTCGCCTTCAATCTTTCCCAGCATCAGGGTCTTTTCCAATGAGTCAGTTCTTTGCATCAGGTGGCCAAAATATTGGAAATTTTAACTTGAGCATCAATCCTTCCAATGAATATTCAGGAGTGATTTCCTTTAGGATTGACTGGTTGGATCTCCTTGCCGTCCAAGGGGCTCTCAAGAGTCTTTTCCAAAACCACAGTTCAAAAGCATCAATTCTTTGGTGCTCAGCTTTCTTTATGGTCCAACTCTCACATCCATACATGACTACTGGAAAAACCAGAGCTTTGACTATTTGGACCTTTGTCAGCAAAGTAATGTCTCTGCTCTTTAATATGCTATCTAGGTTTGTTACAGCTTTTCTTCCAAGGAGCAAACGTCTTTTGATTTCATGGCTGCAGTCACCATCAGCAGCGATTTTGGAGCCCGAGAAAATAAAGTCTCACTGTTTCCATTATTTCTCCATCCATCTATTTTCCATGAAGCAATGGGACCAGATGCCATGATCTTAGTTTTTGGATGCCGAGTTTTAAGCCAACTTTTTCACTCTCTTTTATTTTCAGCAAGAGGCACTTCAGTTTCTCTTTACTTTGTGCCATAAGGGTGGGGTCATCTGCATATCTGAGGTTATTGGTATTTCTCCCAGCAATCTTGATTCCAGCATGTGCAGCCCCTAAGTTATGCCAAATATGGCTTTTATTTCTTTGTAGATTATAAATGATTGATTTCTTTACAGCTCTTCTTGTTGTTGTTGTTCCATGTTCCAGAACAGAATGAAGCTTGATTTGCTTAAGCCAGGTAGTTCTCAGAGAGTGGTCAGGAACAATAGCATAATGTTACTTGGGAAATTATTAGAGATGCAAATTACTGGCTTCCATTTCAGAGATACTGAGAAAGAGACTCTTGGAGATAGGATCAAGAAATGTCTATTTAAATGCCTCTAGGGCATTCTCATTTTCACTAAAGTTTGAGAACCAAAGTCTCGAGCTGTAATTGCTTCCTTTTGTAAGATTTTCTTCTTTCAGCATGTTCCTGAAAACTTCTAACCTTGAGAATTCCCTAGAGATATAGTGACTCATACCATTAAAATAAGCCAGATGGCTACCTTAGGCAAACTATTTATAATTGTGAAGTAAGTCTGAATACTGCAACTTCTAGTAGCATTCCTAAATATACATTCCCTCCTTCATGCTCACAAATATGGCATGGAAAACCAAAAATTTTTTATGCACATTTGTAGCTTTCTAAAAAGTGAAACTGATTGAGAGTTTGGGTATTTTGCTTTTGGTGGTGGTGGTGGTGGTGGTGGTGGTTTAGCTGCTAAGTTGTGTCCGCCTTTTGCGATCCCATGGACTGCAGCCTGCCAGGCTTCTCTGTCCATAGGATTCTTCAGGCAAGAATACTGGAGTGGGTTGCCAGTTTCTTCTCCCATTTTGTTTGTAGACTTTTATAAATAGCAATTCAGAAATGTCTGTATACATTATATAAAAATGTAGATCAAGTGCATTATTAGTTTATTGAATTTCTTGTTATTGTAACCTGTATTGTTGTAAGTCTATATCCTTGAACTCATTCAGAGAAATCAGATTAGTGAATTCCATCAGTCAGAATTTTGCAATGTCTTAATTGCCTATAGTTAAGGGGTGGAGTAATTTATTATATTTCCAATTGCCATCAGGGAAATTAGCTCACAAAACTGGGCTATCAGTCAGCATACATGTAAGCATGCTCAGTCACTCCAGACGTGTCCAATTCTTTGTGATCCCATTGACTGTGGCCCACCAGGCTCCTCTGTCCATGAAATTCTCTGGGCAAGAATACTGGAGTAAATTGCCATTTCCTTCTCCAGGGGATCTTCCTGACAGGGACTGAACCTGTCTTTTGCATCTCCTGCATTGGCAGTCGAGTTCTTTACCATTAACGCCACCTGGAAAGCCCATCAGTCAGCATGACTCAAAATAAGTAGTTCATATCTATTGCAAAAGTAAATCACCCACAGTTGGTAACTAGACTGCAGTTGCCAAAGTTATCTATGGTTGTATACCTAGACGAGAAAAGATTAGTTGAATAAAGTTTTGCAAAAAGGCAAAGTAAATGACTTCCAAAAAATGCAACCGGATTTCTGTCAAGTCTTATAGTTACAGACTCTTAGAAAAAAATTTTAATAGGATTCAGTCTAGGAAACGGCACCCCACTCCAGTACTTAGCCTGGAAAATCCCATGGATGGAGGAGCCTGGTAGGCTGCAGTCCATGGGGTTGCTAAGAGACACGCTCAGACACGACTGAGCGACTTCACTTTCACTTTTCACTTTCATGCATTGCAGAAGGAAATGGCAACCCACTCCAGTGTTCTTCTGGAGAATCCCGGGGTGGGGCCGCCTGGTGGCTGCCGTCTATGGGGTCGCACAGAGTCTGACACGACTGAAGTGACTTAGCAGCAGTCTAGGAATACATGAACTTTTTTTTTTTTCCTCTTATTTGACTATACTACTACTAGGCAACCAGGCCAAGGTTATTAAACTTTTCTCCTAGTTACATTAAACACATCTTTCTGACCAGACTCCCCTGTGTATCATGGATGATTAAAATTATCTGGGGGAAGTTTAGTTGCTTCCAATCCTTCCAAAATATTGTACTGTTTTGATAGATACATATTTAATATTTATCCAAAATCACACAATTATTTAAATTTGGTACATTCCCTGATTTAGAATTATAGTATTTACTGATTTGATGTAAAACACATAACATTTACAATAATCACATTTATGGTAGGTATTACTTTTTTGCTAATGAACTGCTGATACAAGAGAAATGTTTTCAGTAGGGGGATTTCATAATGCACTTTTGTTAATTAGGATAAAATCATTTATTAAATTAGTTATTTTTCAAACAATTCTGTGTAATTTAAAAATTAATTGAACATAACGATGATCTTAAGTATTTGCTCATCAACTCCTACAGTTTTGACACTGCTATGTAAGGCCACATCTTTGTTTTATTTCATGAAATTGGGAAGTACAGACCTGTCACTTAATTAAACTTGTAACAGAAATATGAAATATTACACCTGTTACATTATTGTCAATGATTGCTTTATGAATAGAAATAACAAGGCAGGCATTTGGTTATAGCTATTGATATAATTAAATATTAAAAGTTAATCAAAGTAATTAATAAATTGTACCAGTCTTCCAGACATGAAGCATGAGGCATTTTATGAAATTTTCATTTCAAAAATTCTAGTACTTGTTAGATCTAAAAGGTATGTTTAAACTTGCAGTCAAAATGTTGAAAGTATTAAAAGAAAAAATTGTAGAACATGTGTCTTAAGTAGGCTTCAGAGCAAAATCCTTAGTGTATCTAATCCCTTGAATTATGAAAAACCTTAAAATACTACAATAAATATGGGATTGCCATCACTCTTTAATCTAGCAAGTGTGGTTTGATGATCAATATCTGACTCAGATGCACCATCAGGTTTTCAGGATGGTAGGTGAAATGATGAGGACATATTAAAGATAATGGTCATAAAGCACTGTCTTGAATGCACCCTGACTTTAATACCAGACAATATGTCAATAGATAAGAAACAATATGGCAGCTTTTCACCTAGCCAAGTAATGAGACTGTCATCAAAGTAAAATGAATATATGGACAATTTCTAAACTTAATCTTTCTCTAAAATTTTTCTTCTTAGAACTTATTTAGCTTTGGAAAATAAAATATCCTTAAGAAAAATAAAAAATAATTATTGTTCCCTTCATTCAACACTGTCATCTTCCTGGTCTCTGAATCAGTTTCTGTAGAGCTGGAAGCACTTGGCTTTAGCATTTAGACTCAGTCCTTCTTCATTGTACTGTCTGTCCTAATTATTATTTGAAAGATTTTGAGGATCTATGCCAGCACTCATGGAATAATGTCAGGGTAACCTCATCGTGATTTGATTCTCAGCTGGCACTGCATTCTCATAACAGTCTCTACCTTTTCCCTGTCACTATTCCTCTGCCTCTCTTATGATCTTACTCTGCTGCAGTTCATGGGGTCACAAAGAGTCAGATATAACTGAGTCACTGAACTGACTGACTGACTTCCAGGCATGATCCCTATGCTTATGTCATTAGCTGTATGATTTGCCTCATGTGCCTTTCTAATGTTGTTCACTCACTAAGTCATGTCCTACTCTTTGCAGCCCTACAGACTGCAGCATGTCAGGCTTCCCTGCCCTTCATTATTTCCTGGAGTCTCCTTAAATTCATGTCCATTAAGTCACTGATGCCATCAAGCATCTCATCTTCTGTCCTCCCCTTCTCCTGCCCTCAATCTTTCCCAGCATCAGGGTCTTTTCCAGTGAGTCGACTTTCACATCAGGTATCCAAAGAATTGGAGTTTTCAGCTTCAGTGTCAGTCCTTCTCATGAATACATAGGGTTGATTTCCCTTAGGATTGACTGGTTTGATATCCTTACTGTCCAAGGGACTCCCAAGAGTCTTCTCCAATACCACTATTCAAAAACATCATTTTTTTGGCACTCAGCCTTCTTTGTGGTCCAACTCTCACATCCGTATATGACTACCAGAAAACCATAGCTTCGACTATATGGACCTTTGTTGGCAAAGTGATGTTTCTGCTTTTTAATACACAGTCTAGGCTTGTCATAGCTTTTTGTCCCCCAATAAGCGAGTATCTTTTAACTTTATGTGCCTTTTTATGATTGAAATAAGATTCTTTTCCTCTTTATGTTCCCTTTCTCCTCAACTCTCACTCACATGTCCTATTCATCAGCTAAACCAGAAGCTAAGTCCCTGCCACCTCCTATGAGACAACCTCAATTCAAACTGCTTTTTTTTTTGCTGCCCAGATTTCTGGTGCTAAGTCATCTTAGATTCCCTAAAACTGTGAGTCACTGACTTGCTGGCATGTCTTACTCCCTAGGAAAGTTTGCTTGACTGGGTCATCACTTGAAGTATGTGACAGTAGCAATTCCACAAAATGTGAACTGAGAGTGCTTAAAGGTTGAAGATGGAGAAGGCAATGGCACCTCACTCCAGTACTCTTGCCTGGAAAATCTCATGGACGGAGGAGGCTGATAGGCTGCAGTCCATGGGGTCGCGAAGAGTCAGACACGACTGAGCGACTTCACTTTCACTTTTCACTTTCATGCATTGGAGAAGGAAATGGCAAACCACTCCAGTGTTCTTGCCTGGAGAATCCCAGGGATGGGGGAGCCTGGTGGACTGCCGTCTCTGGGGTTGCACAGAGTCGGACATGACTGAAGTGACTTAGCAGCAGCACCAGCAGCAAAGGTTGAAGAAGAAGCCACAGATACACACGAAGGAGCAGCTGTGATCACTACATAGGCTCTCACACGAGGTCATATTATGCACCTGCCATGTTAATTAAGGCAAATTATTGTTAATATCATTCACCACATGACTAAACTAAATTAGAAATTATGGAGAGATAAAAAAGTACAGTTTCCATTTTTGAGGATATTCTAGTTACAAAGGCAGAGCAAATATGGAAATATGTAAGTAAGTATGTTTAAAGGAAATTTCTAACAATAAAAATCGAATTGTCTCCAATTAAAAAAATAAAGATGCATCAATGTTTTTGCAAATTGATGTAGAATGGCAGTGGGAGTGGAATGTGGGATAAAATGTTTGAGATATACCCAAACCTTTAACCATTTTAATTTTTACAACTGCTGATATTCCATGTCCACTATTCTAGTTGCAAAATAAAAAGAGAAAATATTATTTGCATTTCCTATATTTGGCACGTCTATTTCTAGTCTCAGCATTACATTCTTATGAGAGATAAAGACAGAGTGGTGTCTTCACTGATATGTAAACAGATAAGCAATCAAAACACCCAGTGCTAACACTAACTCTTCAGCATGTAATACCTTCAGCATTTTAAATATTTGTCAAGCATTATCAGCCTAAACTACAGGAAGCAAACAAAGAATAAATCTTCTCATTCTAAGACATTAGAGATGAAATAATTCTTAAATGGTGGATGATACAGTCTTCTAACTATGTATGATATATGTTCAAAAGACATAACTACAGTGAGCTTTAAAGCAACATCTGTAGAAGCAAAGAGAAAAGCATCAGTGTACGTCAAGGACACTAGCAATGCCCTTCCACAGGCAGGTGTATCGATCAAGTATTTTGTTAAAGAACCATTACATTTTTAAAAATAGGGAGGTGCCAATAATGGAATGTCTTCTATAATGGAAGGCAGTATCAGAGAATACAGCCTCCCAAAAGCTTAGTATGATAAACTTATCAGGGAGAAAATCAAGCCCATATTTCAATAAGGGAAGCCTCTGGGATCACATAAAAAGTAGAGAGAAGGAAGAGCAAATCCCCTGAGAATAGTATTACCATAATTGAGCACTTAAATACATAAAAAACAAATTGAGACCACTTAAGTAAATAGGAGAAACTATGTAAAGACAGCATCAAGATGCTACAATTGATCTCTAACTGCTGCCATCTCAGGAATTAAGGCTGACACCCCTAAGGTTTAGTTCCTCAGCATTGAGCTAAATGGTTATGTGCCTGAGCTTCTGCAATTGACAGCTTGGGTTTGAATCCAAGCACTAGCACCTGGCAGAAGTATCATCTTTAAAACTCAGTTTCCTTATCTTTAAATAAGACAAAATAGTAAAACTGCATTACAGAGTGGTGTGAATTTTAAAGGAGATAACTGTAGAAAGTATTTGCCCTAGTGTATGCCCATGATAAATATTCCATAGGAAATGGCAACCCACTCTAGTGTTCTTGCCTGGAGAATCCCAGGGACGGGGGACCTGGTGGGCTGCCATCTCTGGGGTCGCACAGAGTCGGACACAACTGAAGTGACTTAGCAGCAGCAGCAACAGGCATGAAGAATTATATAAACTTAAAATGTATACTGGTTAAGTTAAGTGCTAAAGACTGGATTTGTGTTAATAGAATTTTTTGTTATGTTAAAAAATTATCTCACAAAATAAATATTGAATCAAGACTCTTTGGATCGCCATTAATATTGCTTTATTTCTGCAAAATTGAAAGGGAACTGACAAAGTTGGATTATAAGTCTTGCAATATTATAACTAAGAAGGGAAAATTAAGAAGGCAAAGTTTTACAAATTGTCTGATTTATGAACTACAGCTGATTACTTCAAAGGACAGCATCAATCCTGGTTAATACGATCAGCTATTTGGGCATTAATCACTGAACTGAATATTGTAGCCATCTACTGCTTTGATCTACCTCTAAGAACTGACTATAGATCTTTGCACATGATATTTTTTTATTTTGTGATTTATTAATAATTTTGGTATACTTTTCACTGGAGTGCAAATATATATATATATATATAATAAAGTGATAAATCTTAAGTTTGCAGGCTAGTAATTTTTCATAAAGTGAACACACCAGGGTAACCAGCACCAAGATCTTAGCATAGAATGTTACCTATATCCCTAGAAGTCTCTTCTGTGCCTCTCCCTCAGTCTTTACACACCCTCAAATGTAGCTACTATTCTGATTTCTTTCACTGTAGATGTTTCAACTTATTTTAAGCATTTTACATGTGAAACGATGTAGTATACAGCATTTTCTGTTTGAGGCTCTTTTGCTCAGCATGAGTCTGAGATGTCTGTATTTTATTGGTTGGAAGAGTAATATTTTCTATTTCATTGCTTAGAGTAGTTCATTACATGAATACAACATACATTTTCCACTCCAGTACTCTTGCCTGGAAAATCCCATGGACAGAGGAGCCTGGTAGGCTACAGTCCATGGGGTTGCAGAGTCGGACATGAGTGAGTGACTTCACTAATCACTAATAATCCTGTTACACAAGGGCTTCCCTTGTCACTCAGCTGGTAAAGAATCTGCCTGCAATGCGGGAGACCTGGGTTTGATCCCTGGGTTGGGAAGATCACCTGGAGAAGGAAAAGGTTACCTACTCCAGTATTACAGCCTGGAGAATTTCATGGACTGTACAGTCCATGGGGTCGCAAAGAGTTGGACATGACTGAGCGACTTTCACTTTCCTGTTACAAGTTGATGGTCATTGTCTTTAGTTCTTAAATATTGTAATTTTTGCTGAATGAAAATTCTTATATATGACTCTGCTGCACATGAATTGCTTAGTTATATGGGTTGCAAATATTTAGCTATAGAAGATACTGCCAATGGTTTTATGAAATTGTTGTACAAATTTATAATACCACCAGATGTGTATGAGAGCACTGTTGATTCATTTAAGTGCTTCAAATCAGTATTGTGAGTTTAAGTTGTAACCATTGGCTGTGCAACATTATCTCATTGTGAGTTTTTTTGAAAAAATTACATTAGATTATAGCTGATTTACAATGTTGTCTTACTTTCAGCTATACAGCTAGGTAGATCAATTATACAAATACATGTATCCAATCTTCCTTAGACTTCTTTTCCCATATAAGCCATTACAGAGTACTGAGTAGAGTTCCCTGTGCTAACAGTAGGTTCTTATTAGTTATCTATTATACATGTAGTAGTATATACATGTCAATCCCAATCTCCCAATTTAGCCTTTCTTCCTTACCCCCAAATAATGGTTTTAATTAGTGTTTTCCTGATGATTTATCACATTGAACAATTTTTCATAAGCTTATTGGCCATTTGGTTATCTTCTTTTGTTAAAAGCCTGCTCAAGTTTTCATTCGTGTCTTTAAAAAATGTTTGTTGTTTTTCTTCTTAATTTGTAGGATTTATTGAATAAGAGTTCTTCTAAGGATACATATATGACACACATTTTCTCTCTTTGGTGGATTTGCCTTCTGAATCTCTTAAAAATATCTTTTAATATATATGTTTTTTATCTCATAAAAACTAATCTGCCAATCATTTCTTTTGTGATCAGTGATTTTTCTGTGTATGTGTGTTTCATTTAAGAAATTTGTGTCCATCTCAAAGCCTAGAGGATTTTGATCTACAATAATTTCTAAAATTTTTATTTTATTATTATTTTTGTTTTGTTTTTATATAAATTTACTTATTTTAATTGGAGATTAATTACTTTACAATATTGTATTTGTTTTGCCATACATTAACATGAATCCTCCACAGGTATGCACGTGTTCCCCATCCTGAACCCCCCTCCTTCCTCCTAATTCTAGAAACCATTTCTAATTGATTTTCCAGTGTGTTGTTTACAGTAAGGTTTAAGATTCACTTTTTTTTTTTTCAAATAAATACCATTCTTAAAGGTTTACTGAGCTAATGTAATATCTAAGAGCATTTTTCTGCTACTCTTCTTTTTAAGATGCTATTGCAAAACCTTTTGAATTCTAACAGTTCAAATATTTATCTATGACAGCAACTTATTATTTTAAATAGTGAAAATTGCTGAGATAGTCAATATCATCTATCCTTGGTTTAATCTACTCTCTTTCAAAATAACTTTTACCCTTGCAGGAAAAAAAAAAAAGTAAAACAAATATACTAATGATTAATAATGTTGTTTTGAACCCTTTAAATTCTAATAGCTTTAAATTTATTGAACATATTCTTTAATAGAGATGGCCTATCAAACTGTTCTCCAGAAGAAGAGATATAGTTCTGGTTTCCAAAACTGATTCTTGCTTGTGTACCCATAATTCTAATGATTATGAAAATCTGTTTATTGCACAGTATTTATTTATTGTTGCAGTAATTCATTATATTTTCTTTTTATTGTTAAGTGTACGCTGGCCTTACATAATGACTGTTGAATTCATTAATGTATTCACTCATATATTAATTCAACAAATATGTATAAAGTGCAGACTATTAGGTTTTATTGATACAGTGGTATATATATATATATTATATAATATAAAAAAATATATATTTATATATTATATAATATAGGTAACATGTTTCCTTGCCCTCAGAAACTTAAAACCCAGCATTAGACTTGAATATTAATATCATTGAATAATTAGTGATTAGTGAAGTCACTCAGTCATGTCTGAATCTTTGTGACCCTATAGACTGTAGCCTATCAGCCTCCTCTGTCCACGGGATTTTCCAGGCAAGAGTACTGGAGTGGGCTGCCATTTCCTTCTCAGGGAGATCTTCCTGATCCAACGATTGAACCTGGGTCTCTTGCATTGTAGGCAGACATTTTACCATCTGAGCCACCAGGGAAATCCATATTAATATCATTGAATAATTTACCGTGTGCAAATTATATACTGCCTCCTTGTTAGATTTTGACCATACAAAGTATTGTCTTATACTTTTATGTAGGCTTGGGAAATTTTACAACTAATCAGTGAACCATAACACATGAAATTGATTATGTTCAAAGTGAGTTTGAGACTTTTTAAATAAGCCATCCCACTGAAATTCAAGGAACATTTTAAAAGCATACATAATTTCTGCAGTAATAATTTATGTATTAATATATTTAATACAACAAATTGTGAAAATATCACAGTGTGTTAAAGTGCCAGAATTCTTTAAGAAACACTGGCTAGTTAATAAAGTATAAATTCAAGAATAAAATAATTTACTATTAAAAAAAATTGTTATCTAGTATCGCAAAATTTGAAGCTTAGCTTCTTATAGGTAAAAACACAATGGCTTTTCAGCCAAAGAACTAAATAGACATTTCTCCAAAGAAGACATACGGATGGCTAACAAACACATGAAAAGATGCTCAACGTCACTCATTATCAGAGAAATGCAAATCAAGACCACAATGAGATACCACTTCACACCAGTCAGAATGGCTGCGATCCAAAAGTCTGCAAGCAATAAATGCTGGAGAGGGTGTGGAGAAAAGGGAACCCCCTTACACTGTTGGTGGGAATGCAAACTAGTACAGCCACTATGGAGAACAGTATGGAGATTCCTTAAGAAATTGCAAATAGAACTGCCTTATGACCCAGCAATC
>SJYX01005026.1:158266-170140 GCA_006410675.1 Oreotragus oreotragus
CGGGGAAGGCAATGGCACCCCACCCCAGTACTCTTGCCTGGAAAATCCAATGGACGGAGTAGCCTGGTGGGCTGCAGTCCTTGGTGTCACTAACAGTCGGACAGACTGAGCGACTTCACTTTCACTTTTCTCTTTCATGCATTGGAGAAGGAAATGGCAACCCACTCCAGTATTCTTGCCAGGAGAATCCCAGGGATGGGGGAGCCTGGTGGGCTGCCATCTATGGGGTCACACAGAGTCGGACACGACTGAAGTGACTTAGCAGCAGCAGCAGCAGCAGCAGTAGCAAAGGCTATTGCCTTAAGAATGATGCTTTCCTCCGTAGTCATTTCTTGCACACTTTAATAGCATATACAGATAGAGTTCTCAACTTTTTAAGTTTTAATTTGATCAATGAGAATTTATGCTTATTGTAACATACAAAAATTATTTTTGTCTCTATAATATGATTGAATTATCTGCATTATAGATCAAATTATGCTCTAGACTGAGCATATTAAACTCGATTTGCAACACTGTTACTTTTCCAAAATGGCTAAGAGCTGTTACTCTCATTTAAACATATGCCTGTTCTTGGAGAGTTAATTTTCAAAAATGCTGATAATGCTGATGATATTGATCACTTTTTTCAATCCCTTTGTTACATACCAGATACTTATTCTAATTGCTTGGCATGTATCAACTCATGTAATGCTCACAACAGTGAGAGAAGTATTCTTATTACTTCTATCCTTCCACGCTATCTCCCGCACTTAAAAATGACAAAGACACAGACAGGTTGACACTTTCTGTGTTTCTTGTTCAGTTTTGCTGCAGAGTCTTTCTTCTTAATCATCATGCTATACTCCTCCCAGAAGCTAAATATTACCACTTTATAAAGAGTTTTTTTTTGAGGGGACTTCCCTGGTGGCTCAGACAGTAAAGAATCTGCCTGCAACACAGAAGACCCAGGTTCAATCCCTGGGTCTGGAAAATTCCCTGGAGAAGAGAATGGCAACCCACTCCAGCATTACTGCCTGGAGAATTCCCTGGACAGAGATGCCTGGTGGGCTACAATCCATTGAGTAGCAAAAAGTCGGACATGACTGAGCCACTAACGCCTTGACTTGCATGAAGAGTTTTGTACCTTTTGCAAGTGCAAAAGAATCAGCAAGTAAGAAAGTCCTATTGCAAGTTATTTGCTGAGAAGCTAAATAGTTTTCCTTGTTAATTAAGTGATTATTTCCTGAATACCGTTCTCTTGAGATGAAATAAATCATTCTAAATTATTACCTAATAAAATGACACCTACTATAACTGTATCATTGAAGTTGCTTGAGAATAATGAAAGCAATGAATGATCAACCTGTGAGTGTTAAGAATCTGCCATATTAACATTCATTTCTTTTCTCTTTTTTCCTGTTTCTTACAGTCAGCAAGAAGACAGAGCAAAAGCAAAGGCTAAAAGAGAAGATGCAAAGGTAATTTTATCACAAATTCTTATATTATACCCTGACACTATTTCTCTACAATAACACTCTAGGTATCTCATTAGCATAAATGCTCCCCTGTTTAATTTTTATGGGACACAGAAAGACAAAAACCATATGATATTGCTTATATGTGGAATCTCTAAAAAAACTGGTACAAATAAACCTATTTAAAAACCAGAAATAGAGTCACAGATGTAGAAAACAAATTTAAAGTTACCTAGAGGCAAAGTTGGGAGGGGCGGTAAACTGAGAGATTGGGAGTGTGACATATACACATTACTATATATAAAAACTGGGATTCCCTGGTGGCTCAGACAGTAAAATGTCTACCCACAATGCGGACACCTGGGTTTGATCCTTGGGTAGGGAAGATCCCCTGGAGAAGGAAATGGTAACCCACTCCAGTAGTCTTGCCTAGAAAGTTCCATGGATAGAGGAGCCTGAAGGCTACATACAGTCCATGGAGTCGCAAAGAGTCAGACACAACTGAGCGAGTTCACTTTCTTTTCTTTTATAAATAAAATAGACAACTAACAGGAACCTACTGTATAGTACAGGGAACTCTCTCTCTATATATAATTTCAGTTCCGTTTGGTCACTCAGTCGTGTCCAACTCTTTGTGACCTCATGGACTGTAGCACACCAGGCCTCCCTGTCCATAAAAAACTCCCGGAGTTTATTCAAGCTCATGTCCATCAAGTCAGTGATGTCATCCAACCATCTCATCCTCTTTGTCCCCTTCTCCTCCTACCTTCAATCTTTTCCAGCATCAGGGTCTTTTCAAATGAGTCAGTTCTTTGCATCAGGTGGCAAAAGTATTGGAGTTTCAGCTTCAGCATCAGTCCTTCCAACAAATATTCAGGACTGATTTCCTTTAGGATGGACTGGTTGGATATCATTGCAGTCCAAGGGACTCTCAGGAGTCTTCTCCAACACCACAGTTCAAAAACATCAAGTCTTCGGCACTCAGCTTTCTTCATAGTCCAACTCTCGCATCCATACATGACCACTGGAAAAACCATAGCTTTGACTAGATGGACCTTTGTTGGCAAAGTAATATCTCTGCTTTTGAATATGCTGTTCAGGTTGGTCATAACTTTTCTTCCAAGGAGCAAGTGTCTTTTAATTTCATGGCTGCCATCACCATCTGCAGTGATTTTGGAACCCCCGAAAATAAAGTCTGTTGCTGTTTCCACTGTTTCCTCATCTATTTCCCATGAAGTGATGGGACCAGATGCCAGATCTTACTTTTCTGAATGTTGAGCTTTAAGCCAACTTTTTCACTCTCCCCTTTCACTTTCATCAGGAGGCTCTTTAGTTCTTCTTTGCTTTCTGCTGTAAGAGTGGTGTTATCTGCATATCTGAGGTGATTGATATTTCTCCCAGCAATCTTGAATCCAGCTTGTGCTTCATCCAGCCCAGCATTTCACGTGGTGTACTCTGCATATAAGCAGGGTGACAATATACAGCCTTGACGTACTCCTTTTCCTATCTGGAACCAGTCTGTTGTTCCATGTCCAGTTTGAACTGTTGCTTCCTGACCTGCATATAGGTTCTCAAGAGGCAGGTCAGGTGGTCTGGTATTCCCATCTCTTTCAGAATTTTCCACAGTTTATTTTGATCCACACAGTCAAAGGCTTTACCATAGTCAATAAAGCAGAAGTAGATGTTTTTCTGAAACTCTCTTGCTTTTTCCATGATCCAGTGGATGTTGGTAATTTGATCTCTGGTTCCTCTGCCTTTTCTAAAACCAGCTTGAACATCTGGAAATTCACAGTGCACGTACTGTTGAAGACTGGCTTGGACAATTTTGAGCATTACTTTGCTAGCGTGTTTGATGAGGACAATTGTGTGGTAGTTTGAGCNAGAGTCCAAAAGTCCGCTCTACACATCTGTGTCTCTTTTGCTGTCTTGCATACAGGGTCCTCATCACCATCTTTCTAAATTCCATATATATGTGTTAGTATACTGTATTGGTGTTTTTCTTTCTGGCTTACTTCACTCTGTATAATCGGTTCCAGTTTCATCCATCTTATTAGAACTGATTCAAATGTATTCTTTTTAATGGCTGAGTAATACTCCATTGTGTATATGTACCACAGCTTTCTTATCCATTCATCTGCTGATGGACATCTAGGTTGTTTCCATGTCCTGGCTATTGAACTTCATCTTCAATCCAACACTTTTCCCTTTCTCTGCCATCTGAAAATAGTTTCTATACCTTCCAAATTTAGAGGTGAAAGAGAGAGACAAGTTTGTCTTTGAGACATCTCATCTCCCTGTCTTCTCTAAATTCTGCATCCTTCATTGTATTAGGATGCACTGGTGGGAGAGCAAAAGTTACACATGCTTTTATATTAATAGATTTCGTTCATGGTTGGCTGCAATAGCTTTTCTGGCCAACAGAGACATTCTGTGTGGTGTGTGTGCCAATGATCTGGAGCACATTTATAAGTTCTTCTGGTGGGACTATAGGTCCACTCATGGCACAGTTCCCTGATTTATGAGATCTGACTCAGCAATTCTTGGCAGTATAATCTACTGTGCATGTTGTTATAGTATTTCATGTAGAAGAACAATTTTTCATGAAGGTACCATAAAGTGGCTCAATTGTAATTATTTCTAATCACCCCTGACTGACAGGAAATTCAGACATTAATGTGGAACATAGTCAATTGTACAGCATCCTGCTCCTGACATCCAAATGGAGGAGACTTGACCATAAAATTCACAATTGTGATAAAAAGTTTGATGGTCAATTTTATGTGTCAACTTGGTTCCCCAGATATATGGTCAAACATCACTCCTCATGTTTCTGTGAGAGTGTATTTGTATGATATTTTCATTGAAATCCATGGACTTTGAGTTAAGCAGATTGCTCTCTATAATGTGAGTAGGGTTCATCTAGTCAGTTAAAGACCTGAAAGTAATGAAAGATCAGCCTCCCACAGGAAGAAGGAATTCTGCAGCAGATAGCCTTCTGGCCTGAACTACAGCACCAGCTCTCCCCTGGGTCACCAGCCAGGCTACAAAGTCTACAGATTTCAGCTTCCCTGGTGGCTCAGAGGGTAAAGCATCTGCCTGTGATGTAGAAGACTCAGGTTTGATCCCTGGGTCGGGCAGATCCCCTGGAGAAGGAAATGGCAACCCACTCCAGTATTCTTGCCTGGAGAAGCCCATAGACAAAGGAGCCTGATGGGCTACAGCCCATAGGGTCACAAAGAGTCAGACACGACCGAGCGACTACATTTAGCCTCCGAAAATCACATAATCCCGTTCTTTACAAATCCTTTTCTTTCTTTCTCTTTCTCCTGTCTTCTTTTTCTCTCTCTCAACTGTTTGTCTCTCTGTGTGTATATGTGTGTGCTTTATACACACTAGTAATTCTGTTTATCCAAGATCCCTAATACAGAAACATTAATAAACTCAGATTTACTTTCTGAAAGACTGAAATAATGGTCTTGGTTAATAGATGGGGTAGACTGATTCCCTTTGTGGTGTTAACATTAGCCAATGTGTAAATACTCTTGTTTCCTTAAGTTTGGCTCCAAAGCTATACTTCTGTTCCTCTGCTCAGCTCAAATCAGCATATTTTAGGTGTGTTCAGTGGAAGAATGGAATGAAAATCACTGTGTTTGTTAGGCACCCTTAATCTTTATGAGCTAACATTTTAGATAACTGCTAAATTGACCTAGAGTTAGGTGAGTATGAACACAGTGATCCCGGAAATATCCACTTCACACACTCTCCTCTTGATCATTTTCAGGCTAAAAATCAGAATGTTGAGGAGGTTCCTGGTGATAGCAAGGCTGGTTATGCCCCTCTTTTAGTAAGCCCTAAAGGAACTGTTTGCCCCCAACTGTTTGCATTTTTTTACTTCTTTGATCTGGGTTTTGATTATTTAGGCAACAAGAAAGTTCCATTCCACCTCCTT
This sequence comes from Oreotragus oreotragus, assembly GCA_006410675.1. NCBI lineage: Eukaryota > Metazoa > Chordata > Mammalia > Artiodactyla > Bovidae > Oreotragus > Oreotragus oreotragus. The sequence continues at coordinate 163,673 of SJYX01005026.1, forward strand.
TTATCCACACCTCTTCTTGTCTTATAGTCTTGTAGAGAGTAATTTCATTTTACTGTAATATCTTATCATTATGATGAACTTTTTATTGCCTATTCTTCTCCATTTGGACACCACACCACTCATAACGGCTACCTGAATTCCTGCCAGTGGAAACATGAATGCATTTCCTTCATTGTGAAAGCAGAGCAGGAAAATGTGGGTTGCTGCCTGCCTGCCTAGAGAGCTGCCTTGGCCTTTGATACAAGAGCAAATGTTTGCAGGATTATTGGCTTCAGTGTGTCTCTAGGGGTAACTCAACCTATGTAGTTTCTTCCTTTCTTATGGGGCAGCCACAAAGACACAGGAAGTTGACACAATGACTGATGTAGGTGGAAGAGCAACTAGAGACCATATAGACTCTTTAGAAATATAAACTCCACCATAGAATTTTTTAGCAGATTTTTGCATTTAGACAACACATGTATACAACCATTAATAAACAACTTTTAGAAAGATTGAGTTACCTATTCAGTGTTGTATTTCTTAATATCTTTAACCAATGTATACCTTCATTTCAGAGAATCGTGTACCAGAATAAGTCAAGTAACTTTGTATGACACTTTTAAAAAGTGAAGAAAGTATTTAACTTTGATACAAGAGCAAATGTTTGCAGGATTATTGGCTTCAGTGTGTCTCTAGGGGTAACTCAACCTATGTAGTTTCTTCCTTTCTTATGGGGCAGCCACAAAGACACAGGAAGTTGACACAATGACTGATGTAGGTGGAAGAGCAACTAGAGACCATATAGACTCTTTAGAAATATAAACTCCACCATAGAATTTTTTAGCAGATTTTTGCATTTAGACAACACATGTATACAACCATTAATAAACAACTTTTAGAAAGATTGAGTTACCTATTCAGTGTTGTATTTCTTAATATCTTTAACCAATGTATACCTTCATTTCAGAGAATCGTGTACCAGAATAAGTCAAGTAACTTTGTATGACACTTTTAAAAAGTGAAGAAAGTATTTATAAACTAATGAGAATATTAATTTTATATTTCAGTATTTGGCAGAAAGATTGCAAAGTATTCATAAGATAACTTCAGAGTTATATCCTATAAAAAGTTATATAAGGGCATGAGAGTTGTGACTTATGAAGAATTCAGTAAAATAAGTATAATTGTGGAAAATGAATTAAATTAATTAAAATTATTCAAATTCATTTAATTCAACAACCCACCCTGGTCCTTGGGTGATGAGAGAGGAGTGTACCACAGGGACTCACAGGACATCCCATACAAAAGGCCACCTGTCTAACGTCAAGAAACATAACTAAGCTATTATGTACATAAAATACAAATAGAAACTTAAAATGAAATGGCAAAGGAATATATTCCAGATGAAGGAACAAGATAAAATTCTAGAACCAAAACTAATTGAACTGGAGATAGCCAATCTAATCTAGAAATGATTCTTACTGATGATTGCAAAGATGATCCAAGACCTTGGCAAGAGGATGGAGGCACAGAGCAAGAAGTTTCAAGAAAAAAACTAACAAAACAAATTTAAAATTATTAACAAAATGGCAATGAGAACATATATATCAATCATTAACTTAAATGCAAACAGATTAAATGCTCCAAATAGAAGACATGGATGGCTGAATAGAAACAAAAATACGACACATATATACACTGTCTATGAAAGACCCTCTTCAGATCTAGAGAAACATATGGACCAAAAGTGAGGGAATAAAAAAAAGATAGTCTATGAAAATGGAAATCAAAAGAAAACTGAAATTGTATTCATATCAGGCAGAATATATTTTAAAACACTTATAAAGACAAAGAAGGGCACTATATAATGATCAAGGGATTGATCCATGAAGAAGAGATAACAATTATAAATAGTTATCCACTAGACTTCCCTGGTGGCTCAGACGGTTAAGCATCTGTCTACAATGCGGGAGATCCAGGTTCAATCCCTGGGTCGGGAAGATCCCCTGGAGAAGGAAATGGCAATACACTCCAGTACTATTGCCTGGAAAATCCCATGGACAGAGGAGCCTGGTAGGCTACATGTAGTCCATGCGATCACAGAGTCAGACACGACTGAGCAACTTCACTTCTAAAATGCACTAAACACTAGAGCACCACAATATAATATTCTTTTTTTATATTCCCATATATCTATATATTAAATAAATATATATATATATACACACACACACACACATGTGAAGTGAAGTGAAAGTCACTCTGTCATCTCCGACTCTTTGTGACCCCAAGGACAACACAGCCCATGGAATTCTCCAGGCCAGAATACTGGAGTGGGTAGCCTTTCCCTTCTCCAGCAGATCTTCCCCACCCAGGAATCGAACCCAGGGCCTCCCACATTGCAGGCGGATCCTTTACCAATTGTTTACCAATTAGATATGTCTAATAGGAATATCTCTATATAGCTATATATAAATCTACATGTATACCTATATATGTTGTTTATTCACCCAGTCATGTCCAACTCTTTGAGACCCGATGGACTGCAGCATACCAGGCCTACATATCCCTCACCATCACCCAAAGTTTGCCCAAGTTCATGTCCATTGCATCATTGATGCCATCCAGCCATCTCATCCTCTGATGTCCCCTTCTCCTTCTGCCCTCAATATTTCATATATATATATATATATATATATATCTGAATCACTATACTATACTGTACACCTGAAACTAACAAAATATTGTAAATTAACTATATTTCAATAAAAATTTTAAAAAAGAAAATAAGATGTACTGATGCCAAAGAATTCAACAAAGGTTAAAATAACCTACAGCAACTATTATTACCCTTCTTATTGGTATTGTGAGAGTTGTGAAATGAAGTTCTGCTTTCAAAATTGTTTCTTTCAAAATATGTATTTTCTTTAGGAAAAATAAGTGCAAAGAAAAATAATGTAATATAAACATCTAGGAAAATAAATTTTAAGGATACTTATCTTAATTCTCTAACTTTCTGTTACTACTATATTACATTGAGGAAGACCTGTTTTAGAACATTTTAATTGTTAACATAAACAGATTAAGTAACTGTATAAAACCATCACAATAATGTAAAGTAATTAGTCTCCAATTAAAATAAAAAATAAATTTAAAAAATAAAGAGTCTTATAAAACAATAGAATAGTTAAACATCAAGCAATTACCAAGGAAGGATATAACTGTTGATGTCTGAATTCTGTAGACTTTTCAATGGTGCATGATTTAATTGATGCTGGATTATAACAAGAAACAGAGATGGGTATTCAAATATGGATGCTGATATTCTATATTGCATTACTATTTGTAAAGGTGCTAGAATTCCAGCTGAGCTATTTTAAATCCTAAAAGATGATGCTGTTTAAGCACTGCACTCAATATATCAGCAAATTTGGAAAACTCGGCAGTGGTCACAGGACTGGAAAAGTTCAGTTTTCATTCCAGTCCCAAAGAAGGGCAATGACAAAGAATGTTCAAACTATTGCACAATTGCACTCATTTCACATGCTAGCAAGGCAATGTTCAAAACCCTCCAAGCTAGGCTACAGCAGTATGTAAACTGAAAACTTTCAGATGTTCAACCTGAATTTAGAAAAGTCAGAGGAACCAAAGATAAAATAGCCAACATCAACTGGACCATAGTAAAAACAAGATAATTTAAAAAATAAAAAAATCTACTTCTGCTTGATTGACTATACGAAATCCTTTGACTGTGTGGATCACAACAAACTGGAGTACTTAGAGATGGGAATACCAGGCCACCTTACCTGACTCCTGAGAAACGTGTATGCAGGTCAAGAAGCAACAGTTAGAACCAGACATGTAATAACAGACGGGTTCAAATTTGGGAAAGGAATATGTCAAGGTTGTATGATATCATCCTGATTATTTAACTTATTTGCAGAGTTCAGTTCAGTTCAGTCACTCAGTCGTTTCCAACTGTTTGCCACCCCATGGATTCCAGCACAACAGACTTCCTTGTCCATCACCTACTCCCATAACTTGCTCAAACTCAAGTCCATTGAGTCGGTGATAGCCATTGAACCATCTAATCCTCTGCCGTCCCCTCCTCCTCATACCCTCAATCTTTCCCAGTATTGGGGTCTTTTCTAGGTCTTTTCCAATGAGTCAGTTCTTCACATCAGGTGGCTAAAGTATTGGAATTTCAGCTTCAGGATCAGTCCTCCCAATGAACACCAGGGCTGATCTCCTTTAGGATGGACTGGTTGGATCTCCTTGCAGTCCAAGGGACTCTCAAGAGTCTTCTCCAACACCACAGTTCAAAAGCATCATTCTTCACCACTCAGCTTTCTTTATAATCCAACTCTCACATCCAAACATGACTACTGTAAAAACCATAATTTTGACTAGGCTTATCTTTGTCAGCAAGATAATGTCTCTGCTTTTTAATATACTGTCTAGGTTGGTCATAGCTTTGCTTCCAAGGAGCAAGTGTCTTTTCATTTCATGGTTGCAGTCACCATCTGCAGTGATTTAGGAGCCTCCCAAAATTAAAGTCAGTCACTTTTTCCATTGTTTCCCCATCTATTTGCCATTAAGGGATGGGACTGGGTGTCATGATCTTAGTTTTCTGATTGATGAGTTTTAAGCCAACTTTTTCTCTGTCCTCTTTCATTTTCATCAAGAGACTCTTTAGTTCTTCTTCGCTTTATGTCATAAGGGTGATTTCATCTAAATATCTGAGGTTATTGATATTTCCCCTGGCAATTTTGATTCTAGCCTGTGTTTCATTCACCCCAGCATTTCAAATGATGTACTCTGCATATAATTTTAATAAGTAGGGTGACAGTATAAAACCTTGATGTTCTCCTTTCCTGATTTGGAACCAGTCTGTTGTTCCATGTCCAGTTCTAACTGTTGCTTCTTGACTTGCATACAGATTTCTCAGGAGGCAGGTAAGGTGCCTGGTATTCCCATCTCTCGAAGAATTTTCCACAGTTTGTTATGATGTACACAGTCAAAGGCCTTGGCATTGTCAATAAAACAGAAGTAGATATTTTTCTGGAGCTCTCTTGCTTTTTTGATGATCCAAAAGATGTTGGCAATATGCAGAGTACATCATGAGCACTGCTGGGCAGGATGAAGCGTAAGCTGTTGGGAGAAATAAAAACCTCAGATATGCAGATGATACTACCCTAATGGCAGAAATAGAAGAGGAACTAAAGAGCATCTTGACAAAAGTGAAATATGACAGTGAAAGAGCTGACTTAAAAGCAGCATTCAAAAACCGAAGATCATGGCATCTGGTTCCATCACTTCAGGAAATACATCAGGAAACAATGGAAAGTGTGAGAAAATTTATTTTCTTGAGCTCCAGAATCACTGTAGGTGGTGACTGTGGCCATGAAATTAAAAGACATTTGCACCTTGGAAGAAAAGCTATGACAAACCTAGATACTGTATTAAAAAGCAGAGACATTACTTTGCCAACAATGCTCTGTCCAGTTAAAATCAATGTCCATTGACTGGTGAATGGATAAAAAGTAGTGGTATGTATATACAGTGGAATGTTACTCAGTCATAAAAATGACCACATTTGAGTCCGTTCAGTAAGGTGGATGAACCTAGAGCCTGTTATACAGAGTGAAGTAAATCAGAAAGAGAAAAGCAAATATCATATATTAATGCCTATGTATGGAATCTAGATAAATGGTCCTGAAAAACCTATTTGCAAGGCAGCATTAGAGATGCAGACATGGAGAACAGACTTGTGGATACAGTGGCCGAAGGAGAGGGTGGGACAAATCCAGAGAGTATCATTGAAACATATACATGAAGTCAGGTAAGTTGATTCCTCCAGTTCCATTCTTCTTTCTCAAAATTGCTTTGGCTAGTCGAGGTTTTTTGTATTTCCATACAAATCTTGAAATTATTTGTTCTAGTTCTGTGAAAAATACCACTGGTAGCTTGATAGGGATTGCATTGAATCTGTAGATTGCTTTGGGTAATATATATTCATTTTCACTATATTGATTCTTCCAACCCATGAACATGGTATATTTCTCCATCTATTAGTGTCCTCTTTGATTTCTTTCTTCAGTGTTTTACAGTTTTCTATATATAGGTCTTTAGTTTCTTTAGGTAGATATATTCCTAAGTATTTTATTCTTTTCGTTGCAATGGTGAATGGAATTGTTTCCTTAATTTCGTTTTCTACTACAAAGCCATAGTCATCAAGACAGTATGGTACTGGCACAAAGGCAGAAATATAGATCAATGGAACAAAATAGAAAGCCCAGAGATAAATCCACACACATATGGACACCTTATCTTTGACAAAGGAGGCAAGAATATACAATGGAGTAAAGACAATCTCTTTAACAAGTGGTGCTGGGAAAACTGGTCAACCACTTGTAAAAGAATGAAACTAGATCACTTTCTAACACCACACACAAAAATAAACTCAAAATGGATTAAAGATCTAAA
>SJYX01005026.1:172102-287245 GCA_006410675.1 Oreotragus oreotragus
GAGAAGACTCTTGAGAGTCCCTTGGACTGCAAGGAGATCCAACCAGTCCATCCTAAAAGAAATCAGTCCTGAATATTCATTGGAAGGACTGATGCTGAAGCTGAACCTCCAATACTGTGTCCACCTGATGCAAAGAACTGACTCATTTGAAAAGACTCTGATGCTGGGAGGGATTGGGGGCAGGAGGAGAAAGGGACGACTGACGATGAGATGGCTGGATGGCATCACGGACTCGATGGACGTGAGTATGAGTGAACTCCGAGAGATGGTAATGAACAGGGAGGCCTGGCATGCTGCGATTCATGGGGTTGCAAAGAGTCGGACATGACTGAGCGACTGAACTGAACTGAACACTGTAAAGTTATTCTCAAAAATATAGTTACACCTTAAAGATTTTGACTTTTTTGAATAAATAAATAATACACAGCAATCGACACTGAACCTATAATTTTACACCTCACTGATTTTAATATAAAGAATAATAGATGTGTACTTTCAACTCTCAACTCTAGTAAGAGATGGATTTGCCTCTGTCGCTTGGAATTTAGATTTATATCTTTTAGCTCACTCAGGACAGTTCCCATAGAGTAGTATTTCAGTCATTGAAATGTTCAAATTTGTTTGTAATTACTTTGACTTTTTTTTTTTTTTTCCATTTGAGGTTTCCCAGGTGGTGTAATGGTAAAGACTTTTTTTCCCATTTGAAGTGGTTATTTATTGATGGTTATATTTCATTCCAAATAAATTCTGTATACAGATTGATTGAGAGACATTTCATTCAAATACAAAAAAAACACAAAACTATCATTTTTGTTTAATTCTATTAAATGCTCATTATCTCCATAAGCAGTAGTTCTCACAATGTGGTTCCCAGAACAGTATTGGCAGTACTATCTGTGAATTTGCTATAAATGAAAATTCTCAGATTTTGTCCAGAACTACTGATTCAGGAACTCTAAGTACTCTGAGACTTTAAGTTTTAATAAGATTTTCATATGATGCTGATATGTTGTTAAGTTTGGGTGGTGGTTTAGTCACTAAGTCATGTCAGACTCTTGCAACCCCATGGCTCTGTCCATGGTATACTCCAGGCGAAAATACTGGAGTGGGTTGCCATTTCCTTTTCCAAGTTTGAGAGTCTGGCTATAAAAAAGGGTTCCCCTGGTGACTCAGTAAAGAATCCACCTGCAACGTGGGAGACCTGGGTTCGATCACTAGGTTGGGAAGATCCCCTGGAGGAGAGGATGGCAAGCCACTCCAGTATTCTTGCCTGGAGAATTCCATGTACAGAGGACCCTGATGGGTCCATGAGGTCATGGAAAGTCGGATATGACTGAGTGACTAACACACACACACACACACACACAAATTGCTTTCAGATATGTCATCACATTGATTTCTCTTATTAACCTTTTAAATTAGGTGTAGCAACAAAATGTTAGTTGCAACCTATAAATAAGAATGCTATAAATGCTAAAGCTGAAGCTCCTATACTTTAGCCATCTGATTCAAAGAGCTAACTCATTGGAAAAGATCCTTATGCTGGGAATGAAGGAAGGCAAAAGAAGAGGGCAACAGAAGATGAGATGTTTAGAAAGAATTACTCAATGGACATGAACTTGAGCAAACTCCAGGAGATAGTGGAGGACAGGAAGCCTGGCGTGTTACAGTCCATGTGTTCTCAAAGAGTAGGACATGACTTAGCAACTGAACAGCAACAAGTAAGAAAACTCAGTTTTGTCAAAGGTCACCCAGTATTAGAATTCATATTCTTTCTTTGGGCCTTCTTATAATATACTATGTTACAATAAAACTCCCATAAAAGATATTGATATGATACATTTTAATTCTGCATCAATAATAATTCTAATTTTGGTTATTTTCTTAATATTAAGTAACATATTAAAGTATATCAGTTGAAAAATCTTCACATATTGAACTTTCATGATCTGTGTGGTGTGGTTTATTGTGAAAAATTTACCCTCCTAAAAGAGATCCAACCAGTCCATTCTCATGCTAAGAGCTGACTCATTGGAAAAGACTCTGATGCTGGGAGGGATGGGGGCAGGAGGAGAAGGGGATAACAGAGGATGAGGTGGCTGGATGGCATCACTGACTTGATGGAAGTGAGTCTGAGTGAACTCCGGGAGTTGGTGATGGACAGGGAGGCCTGGCATGCTGCAATTCTTGGGGTCACAAAGAATCGGACATGACTGAGTGACTGAACTGAACTGATACATATTACATTTAAAGTTAATATACTGTATCGGTGAGACATCATTATATTGCAAATTTCGTAATACAGATATTTGGAGAACATTTTATTTTTTAGGTTTCTTTCTTTCTCAGACTAAAATTGTGGTCAAGTTACCACTATTTTGTTCACATGTGAGGTATTTGTTTGAGTACCTACTTCTTTGTCTGTGTTTTTCTAGGCATTAAAAAAATAGATCTGTGTCCTAAGTCTCACTCTCTCAGAGCTTCCTTTATTTAGAAATAAAACAAAACTGAGAAAAGACTAAGTCACCATTGCATGACCTGAAGTATAGCAATAGCCTACTCAACATTTTCCCTGCATACACTCTTTACTCTGCTACAACAGACAATGAACCATGCCAGACACAAGTGATATTATATCATTTCTTTGCCTCAAACTCTTGAGAAGCTTCTCGTTACATTTAATGAATAAAATCCTAAGTATTTTCAATAAGAAACAAGGCCTAACATTATCTGAACCTTCTGTGTACCTATAATTTCTGTGCTTTAACTATTTTTTAAATATGTTAAGCATACGCCTAACCTAAATCCCTTGAACTTGCTGGTTATTTGGTCTGGAACACTTTTGCCCTAAATGTTCACATGGCTTTTTATGCCATTTCATTCTGGATTTTATCCAAATGTTACCTTCTTACATCCTCTGACAGGCAACAAACACTATGTAAAATAGTCTCATACACACTATCTAGTCACTTTCAAATCTCCTCATTCTGCCTTATTTCTTGTTCAAAGTGTGATCAAATTACATACCTGACAGTATTTCATATATTATATATTAATTTTATATTTCTTGCTTAACATTTTCTGTTATAAGGAATGCACTAATAAGTAGATATTAATTATGTTTTGTTTATAATTAATCTCTTCCTGTACTGCTTGCATCACTTGAAGGTAGAAACTTTTATCGCTTTCTTCACCACTGTATCACTTACACTAAGACCTAAAAATGAGAATCATATCACATATTGTTGTTTAGTCGCTCAGTCATGTTCGACTGTTTGTGACCCCATGGACACAGGCTCCTCTGTCCCTGGGATTCTCCAGGCAAGAATACTGGGGTGGATTGCCATTTCCTTCTCCAGATACCACATATTATGTATTAACAATTATCAGGTCATTTTATAATGGAAAATTTTCATTAATGATGAAAAGCACAATTATGCCTTAAATAACATTACTACTAGGCATCATGTACAAGACAAACAGATAGATCTGAAGGAGGAAATAGACATACAAAGATAGCAGGAGCACTCTGTCCATTGGAAGATGGATACTACTCTAGAAAATAGGTATAATAAAACTTATGGAAAGTGAAAATATGATAAAATATATAGAACTATATATTTCTATAGTGGTCTCACCTCATCCACTGATATTTATATACATGGATTATCTGACAGGAAAAATCAAAACTTTATGAGAAATTAAAAGCATTCATGTTTTTCACCTTGTTCTATAAATGAATAAGTGACAAATTTTGTTAAACTATATGTTAGAAAAAAGAGACTTTCTACTTTTTATATAAAATTTCTGGTTCAATATGTATACGTTTGTGATTTCTCCCATGAAACAAGTTCATGGAGGTAGGACATTTTTCTTATTTGCCTTTAAATCTCCACAACATAAAATGAAGCATTTTAATATAATAAGTTCTTAATGTGTAAATGAAAGAGTATCATAAATCTATACTTTTATTTCCAAATAACTGAGAGCTCTTTTCTTGTTATTTGAGATATTGGACATTCTTTCTTAATGGTAAGGGATTTTTCACTTCAATTTAGTGTAAATCCCTACTTTTTGGTGCTGTCAGCCTGTAGGTAATGTTTTCATTAGTCATCNAGTTCTTAATGTATAAATGAAAGAGTATCATAAATCTATACTTTTATTTCCAAATAACTGAGAGCTCTTTTCTTGTTATTTGAGATATTGGACATTCTTTCTTAATGGTAAGGGATTTTTCACTTCAATTTAGTGTAAATCCCTACTTTTTGGTGCTGTCAGCCTGTAGGTAATGTTTTCATTAGTCATCAATCATTTTCTGCTTCCTAGATATACAGGTCTGATGTGTAGCCTGCAAGATTCTGTACAAGAAAAATACCCATTATAAGTAAAATACGAATCTTCTTGAACTATTACACTAGTGAATGATGACCTTTACAAAATGGTGGGCAATTAGAAAACCTCCAAAATATATTTGGAAGTATAAGGCTTCTTCACTAAGTTTCTATAAGTAAATCTGATATCTTGAAAGCAAAAGAGGCAGTGATTTCCAAAATCCACTGTTCATGAACTGATGTAAAGAATTTGATTTTCAAAAAACACATTGCTATTTTCAAAGTTTTTTCTTTGGGTGTAGATATAGATGAGAAATAAATGTAGAATGTTTTTTTTTTTTTAATTCTGCCTATCTAAGCAGGAAATATTAATATCTAGCATCGTCATGATTTATGATTAATAAAACATTGCTCCTGGTTTATCTCAAAGGGAGGATTAGTCATGTGTCTTTGAAGAGGAATCAGGGAGCTCTAATACTTTGAAGGTGAGAGTGGAGACATGGGCTCAAACAATTAAATCAACTTATTTCACTTGTAAAGGAACTTAAATACAGTTTCTTGCTGTTTCTTTTCTGCTGTTAGTCACTTTCAGAAATAGTTATTAAAGTTTCAAAATTCAAAGTGGCAAAGTAAAATATATACTTAAAAATGTGAAGTAATGATATAAAATGTTGGTGATAACATATTAGTACAAAGCTTTAATGAGTAATGGTAGTAGTTGTATGGTAAATTTTACTTCTTGTAGGTGGGTTTAAGATACACATCTCTTGACATAATTGTATCATATGACAATTGTTAAAAAGATATGGACTCTTTTTGATTTAAATTTCCTATTATGTAGTACATAAAATTATTTTACTTCTCCTAATACCACAGTGGGGAAGGCAATGGAACCCCACACCAGTACTCTTGCCTGGAAATCCAATGGACGGAGTAGCCTGGTGGGCTGCAGTCCATGGGGTCGCTAACAGTCGGACAGACTGAGCGACTTCACTTTCACTTTTCTCTTTCATGCATTGGAGAAGGAAATGGCAACCCACTCCAGTGTTCTGTCCTGGAGAATTCCAGGGACGGGGGAGCCTGGTGGGCTACCGTCTATGGGGTCACACAGAGTCAGACACGACTGAAGTGACTTAGCAGCAGCAGCAATACCACAGAGTTAGCACATAATAAACCCAAGAAATGTAGTTTGCTGCAACAAAGAAATTTGAAAAGTCATTATAGTTGTCTTTGAGGGACATTATAATCGTTTTATCATCTACCTGATATATAATTTTCAGTAAGATTTGTCTATATCATCTTTATGGTTTGAAGCATGTAAACATAATGGCTTGCTTGAAAATGTTTCTATTAACAATCATAGTTTCCATTACTGAATGCATATTATGGACTTGTCATTGTATTAGGCTTCTTACATATGATATTTCATTATTCCTCACTATATTGCTATGAGATAATAATATACCAATTTTACTAGTGATATTTTATTGGAGTTTTACTGATTTTACCAGAGCTTCAAAGGACACATCAAATTCCTAAAAAGAAATTCTTAGGGAAAAGGATGCTCGGGGTTGGTGCACTGGGATGACCCAGAGGGATGGTATGGGGAGGGAGGTGGGAGCTGGGGTTCATGTTTGGGAGTTCATGTAAAAAAATAAATAAATACAAAAAAAAAAAAAGAAACATATACATGATCTTATGCAAAACACAAAGTGGGATTTTAGTGAATTATGCAGGGAGCTCAACCTAGAGCTCTGCGACAACCTAGAGGGGCAGGATAGGATGGGAGGGAGGTTCAAGAAGGAGGGGACATATATACATGTGTGGCTGATTCATGTTTATGTATGGCAAAAATCAATACAACATTTTAAAACAATTATCCTACACTTAGAAATAAATATATTACTTTTTAAAAAATGAGTTATTTAAATAGAAAAGGTATCAAACCACAACAATATTAGTCATTTGGGACCATGAGCAACTCACTTAGGCTAACAGAATTATTTTGAAGTAGTGAGTATGCATAATAATTCAAGACAGAAAGAAAGAGATACGAGAGTTTTCTAGTGCAATCTGTACTCTCATGTTCTCTATTGCTATAACTTGTAAAAATTATCTTTCAGAATAAAACAGTCTTGTGATTCCAATGAAGCAGCAACACTACTAATGATTTATGAAACCTGTTCTCTCTCTGGTAAACAGGGACAGACTGTGGCTCATGCCCAAGAGGCTTGGTCTGCAAGCTCAGAATTCCCCTAGGGGGCCCTGGCTCAATAAAATTCTTGCTTTTTAATGGAAATGTATGTAGATTTTTAGATGCTAGGATAAGCATTTGAAATTATACGTTATGTTGATACTTTCTATAGCAATTTATAAAGCATTTTAACGTATTTATTTCTGGATAGGAAAAGCTGAATTATTGGCATATTTTCTTTTCAAATCTTTTGCATATTCATAGCACTTTAGATTGAGGCTTCTTTAGTGAATGTTCCATGCTTGATTGGTTGTTCATTTAAACAATAGGGGATAGAAAATAAAGAGATTATTAGTGAATATTATCTTCATTTTGAACTGTAAAACATGTTTTTATTGTAAGTAAGCACACCTTTATAAATACACTTAAAAATGCAATCCTGTAAGGCATTTGAAGGCAGGTATAAATGCTCTGAAGTCTCTGAGATTTGATTTGTTACCTGTGGAAAACTAATTCTGATAGGAGTATTAAGATTTGTTATCCTGGTCTCTACTGAATTGCATTTATTCAAGTTTCACTAGAACCTTCCTCATCTTCTGGCACCTGAGTGCTGTACATCTCACTTGTGCCCATAAACTGAAAATGAATTGATGGAATTGAGTTATTGGAAATGGAAACAGTAATGTTGGTAGTTGAGGCTAGGACTCTCAGAGGACGGCCAAAGTAATATGGTAACTCTGCAGAAGTGAATCACCACTGAGGGTAAGACACTAGCATATGCAAACTGGTTTTCACTATTGTGCAGAATTTCTAGAAGAGAATAATGTTAAAAAGTTATTCATAACATAGGATACTTGTTTCCCCTTAGTATTGTTTCTAGCAAGTTAGCCAAAAGAATATTGTGAGTGATACGAAAATCCAATGATTTAATGTGCACTCAACAAACCTTGTATCCAGGTATGTTAATGTCACAAAAGGGGGTAGTAAGAGCATGTATTCAAAACTGTGTCAAGTATTACCACATCTTGTGACTCAGATTCAAGGTAACAGCTAAACATCTACATTAGATAAACAGACATGGGGTAGCTCTTTTCATATCATATTTAGCTTAATTCTTTCCTCTTTAGAAACAGAATGTCTACTTTATTGGAAAACATGAAATTTTTTATATCTTACTCTCCTTCTTTGTATTTTCCTTATTCATTTGATAAGGACTCAGACTGGGTATATTGTCAAATTAGTTATATTGTAATCAAAAATTAAGTGAATTTTTATCTGTTTGGAGGTAAAAGAAAGGTTTATGTTTTCTTTGGAATGCAACTCCCTGTATAAAGATATTTGTGTGCCAAAGAAATTTATAAATCATTGATCTTTACTTCATTCATCATCTCTCTCATTTCTGGAAATATATATATTTCTTGATTTTTGTATTTATATTTCTTCATTTCTTATATTTATATATTTATAAATATATATATATATCTTCATAGGTGGTTGTGGTTCAGAGGTAGATGTTAAAAATTGTTTTGCTTCCTTCACTTGTAGATAGGTGAAAACTCATTTAAACTCCTTACCAAGAAGGATGGCATCATGCTTCTGTAATAAGGAGAAGGCCGCCATTAATACAGGTTTCCTTGCTTGTAGCAACAAAATACACCAAAAAGAGTTGAAAGAACATAACATCTATATAGAAGTTTTAGAAACAGAACCAGATTCTTGAACTTTAACCTGTATTCCATTAGGTGACTTGATTTTCTAAAGCTGAGAGGATGGATCATAAAAAATTGTCGGTTTCTACCTAGATTTTTCTGTCTTTCTAGTGTCTGCAAAAGCTTTACCAAAAGAATTTTGAATAATATTTCTAATGTTTCCAATAGGTTCTTCAGCTGCTTTAAAAAATATTGATTAACTTATTCTTTGGTCATAAGTAACACCTAACCTGCCTCTTGAGAAATCTGTATGCAGGTCAGGAAGCAACAGTTAGAACTGGACATGGAACAACAGACTGGTTCCAAATANGTAAAGGCTTTGCTTTGTATAGTCATGTTGCAAGATGGTGGGAAAGGGCGAAGGCAGAACTCTATGGAACTAAGTGCACAATTGCAGCTGAAAGAAAGGAAGTTGGTTTAATATCTTGTCCTTGTAGAATTGCTGGGGCTAGTTCAGGACTGAGCAAGAGCTAGCTACCTGAATGTAAATTAAGCAGCTTATTTTGTTCCTAAACTCTACTATGGTCAATTGAACTAGAATTTGCACCTCAAGCACTTAGAAATTTTGTTTCAGTTGGATGTATGGTAATCAAAGATAACCATAAAATATTGATGTATTTTTTTGATGACTAGAGCTGTTGAAGCAAAAGTGTGTAGCATACAAATTATTTATTTATTTATTGACTATGTTGCTTGGCTTGTGGAATCTTAGTTCCTCAAGCAGGGATCAAATCTAGGCCCTCATCAGTGAAAATGCAGAGTTCTAACCACTGGATAGCCAGTGAATTTTCTGAAATATTCAATTTTGATGGATAAAATATCTCAACAGTATCTTAAAACAGATGCTATTGAAATTCTACCCTATAGCCCTTTGCCCACTTAAATTCCCCGTAGCTCTGATAGACAGTTTTCAGCATTTTGAAAAATTTTCATTTTAGGCAACTTCATCTCTCATCTACCAAAAGATATGAGGGAAGTTGCCCAGCCACAAACCAAGTATAACAAGGAAGTCAAGGAAAATTTGCATCCCCAGAAATAACTGTCACCCAATGGAGAGTGGTAGTCAATGGGCAAAATTCTTTAGCTTTTCTATTGTCTAACTCCTGTCTAGTGATTCTAATTCAGATTTGAAATGGTTTCTCAGAGGGTCTTCAGTGGACTGGAGCTGCAGTTATTTATGGCAGTAACTCATTAATGCATAATTTTCATTGGCCTTTCTTGCTTCTCTGGTGGCTCATATGTTAAAGAATATGCTGCAATGCAGGAGACCTGGGTTCGATCTTTGGGCCAGAAAGATCCCCTGGAAGAGGGAATGGCAACCCATTCCCAGGTATTCTTGTCTGGAGAATTCCAGAGACAGACGAGCCTGGCAGACTACAGTCCATGGGGTTGCAAAGAGTTGAACACGATTGACACTTCCACGATATATATATACATACATATATATATATATATGTATGTATGTATGTTGCTAAGTTGCTTGAGTCGTGTCTGACACTGTGTGACCCCATAAGATGGCAGCCCACCAGGCTCCTCAGTCCCTGGGATTCTCCAGGCAAGGATACTGGAGTGGGTTGCCATTTTCTTCTTCAATGCATGCATGCATGCTAAGCTGCTTCAGTCATGCCCAGCTCTATGTGACCCTTTGGACAGCAACCCACCAGGCTCCTCTGTACACAGGATTCTCTAGGCAAGAATACTGGATTGGGTTGAATATATATATATATGTATGTATGTATGTTGCTAAGTTGCTTGAGTCGTGTCTGACACTGTGTGACCCCATAAGATGGCAGCCCACCAGGCTCCTCAGTCCCTGGGATTCTCCAGGCAAGGATACTGGAGTGGGTTGCCATTTTCTTCTTCAATGCATGCATGCATGCTAAGCTGCTTCAGTCATGCCCAGCTCTATGTGACCCTTTGGACAGCAACCCACCAGGCTCCTCTGTACACAGGATTCTCTAGGCAAGAATACTGGATTGGGTTGCCATTTCCTTTTCCAATCTATCTGTCTATCTCTGTGTGTGTGTGTGTGTGTGTGTGTGTATGTGTAGATCCCAGTTGGATTCCTGGGTTGGGAAGATCCCCTGGAGAATGGATAGGCTATGCACTCCAGTATTCTTGGGCTTCCCTTGTGGCTCAGCTAGTAAAGAATCCACCTGCAGTGGAGACCTGGGTTTGATCCCTGGGTTGGAAAGATCCACTAGAGAAGGGAAAGGCTACCTACTCCAGTCTTCTGGCCTGGAGAATTCCATGGACTGTATAGTCCATGGAGTCACAGAGTCTATTTAGGTTATTGCAGAGTATTGAGTAGAGCTCCCTATGCAGTAAGTTCTTATTAGTTATCTATTATATATAGTAATGTGTATATGTCAATGCCAATTTCCCAATCTATCCCTGGTGGTCTAGTAGTTAGGACTTATGCTTTCACTGCCTAGGGTGTGGGTTCATTCCCTGGTTAGAGAACTAAGACCCTGCAAGGCATGCAGTACAGCCAAAGGAAAAAATCTATTATAAGCATTTTAAAAATATGTATATAAAATATTAATTTGGAAAAGTTAACTTTGTCAGTCTCACAATATACTAATATTTTTTTCAAACCATCACATACAACTCTAGCATCACTGCCTCTAAAAGCATATACTGACTCATCATACTTCCAACTTCCCCTTTACTTCTAAGTTATTTGAGATATAATACTTTTGATCTAATGGGAATTTCATCTCATGTCACAGGATATCATTTACATAACATGAGGATAATTTCCCTTTCTTTTTTTAAAAAATTGTAATCTTTCAACATTACTTACTCTATCCATTTCTACTGACCTCTAAAAAGGCCTTCTTTTTAAAGACATCTCACACTTACAACTGAGAATCAATATCTCTATAAATAGCTATTAAATTGCTATGTTTATTTCTCTTTTTTATTGTATTATTTCTATGAGATTCAAATTTAGCATTAATTGAGGTCATTTCTAGCTGTTATGCCTTTCCCAAACAAAGCAGTGTTGTTCAGAATATAGTAATAAAAAGAGTGGCCTTTAAGAAGAGAATATTTTAAGAATATAAAAAGGTTGCTCTTTATAAAGAAAAATGTTGGTAAAAAGTTATCCTCATATTTGAATATGTTGACAGATTAGTTTGGTATCTAAAGTAGCTGCTTGGCCCAATTTTTTACATTAATATGAATAAGGCATTTCTCCTTTTTAACAAAAAGTGCTGGCATTATCCTCAAATGTACATTTTTTTATAGTTTTTATTTTCAAAGAAGGTTTACAGCTATTTTTGCTTTTACTACATATATGTATGTATGCCCATAAATATGAATATATATGTATATGTATGTATGTAAGTGTTTATTTGTAGAAGCAGTAAAAGTCATTTTAAGTAGATTTTTGAAAGATATTTAGCTCTGAAGTGAAAAAGTCTATGAAATTAGACAAAAACACTTCTGATAATATAACTAACATAGTAGGTTAATGTTTATTTAATTTTTACTTTGTTTTAGAAATAGCACTAGTTACAATATAGAAATTATTTGACATGTTACCTATATTATTACAGGTGAGCTTAGCTGGTAGAGAACAAAATCACATTTCTCTAACTCAATCCAATCTATTACATTTAATTCCTTAATTTTTCAGTTGTCCTCCTGGACATAAGGCTTGTTCTCTTTTGTATTTTAATTATGGCAATACTCTTTGGGAAAATGTGTTGCCAAGGAAGAAGAGGTGACTAAATGGTACCTGTCAAAACTTGGACCATTGAGGTCTTCATTTATAATATTCCAGAAACATTAAGGTCAACTTCAATAAGACTGGAGATATTGTGGATGAATGTTTATCCCATGTTGGGTAGCTCTTTTACTGATGTCATTATTAATTAGGAGTTTCCAGGTAGCTCAGAGATAAAGAATTTGAGTGCTATGCAGAGGCCACAGGAGACACCACGGGCTCAATCCCTGGGTTGGGAAGATCCCCTGAAGGAAGGCATGGCAACCCACTCCAGTATTTTTGCCTTGGAGAATCCCATGACAGAGGATCCTGATAGGCTACAGTCCGTAGGGTCCCAGAGAGTTCAACACGTCTGAAGTGATGGAACACACATTATTAATTGTGCCCACAAATATAAAAATTCTACTTCCTTTTATATAAATAAAGAGTCACTTAACATAATAATTTCTTATTTTNTGTGTGTGTGTGTGTGTGTGTGTGTATGTGTAGATCCCAGTTGGATTCCTGGGTTGGGAAGATCCCCTGGAGAATGGATAGGCTATGCACTCCAGTATTCTTGGGCTTCCCTTGTGGCTCAGCTAGTAAAGAATCCACCTGCAGTGGAGACCTGGCTTTGATCCCTGGGTTGGAAAGATCCACTAGAGAAGGGAAAGGCTACCTACTCCAGTCTTCTGGCCTGGAGAATTCCATGGACTGTATAGTCCATGGAGTCACAGAGTCTATTTAGGTCATTGCAGAGTATTGAGTAGAGCTCCCTATGCAGTAAGTTCTTATTAGTTATCTATTATATATAGTAATGTGTATATGTCAATGCCAATTTCCCAATCTATCCCTGGTGGTCTAGTAGTTAGGACTTATGCTTTCACTGCCTAGGGTGTGGGTTCATTCCCTGGTTAGAGAACTAAGACCCTGCAAGGCATGCAGTACAGCCAAAGGAAAAAATCTATTATAAGCATTTTAAAAATATGTATATAAAATATTAATTTGGAAAAGTTAACTTTGTCAGTCTCACAATATACTAATATTTTTTTCAAACCATCACATACAACTCTAGCATCACTGCCTCTAAAAGCATATACTGACTCATCATACTTCCAACTTCCCCTTTACTTCTAAGTTATTTGAGATATAATACTTTTGATCTAATGGGAATTTCATCTCATGTCACAGGATATCATTTACATAACATGAGGATAATTTCCCTTTCTTTTTTTAAAAAATTGTAATTTTTCAACATTACTTACTCTATCCATTTCTACTGACCTCTAAAAAGGCCTTCTTTTTAAAGACATCTCACACTTACAACTGAGAATCAATATCTCTATAAATAGCTATTAAATTGCTATGTTTATTTCTCTTTTTTATTGTATTATTTCTATGAGATTCAAATTTAGCATTAATTGAGGTCATTTCTAGCTGTTATGCCTTTCCCAAACAAAGCAGTGTTGTTCAGAATATAGTAATAAAAAGAGTGGCCTTTAAGAAGAGAATATTTTAAGAATATAAAAAGGTTGCTCTTTATAAAGAAAAATGTTGGTAAAAAGTTATCCTCATATTTGAATATGTTGACAGATTAGTTTGGTATCTAAAGTAGCTGCTTGGCCCAATTTTTTACATTAATATGAATAAGGCATTTCTCCTTTTTAACAAAAAGTGCTGGCATTATCCTCAAATGTACATTTTTTTATAGTTTTTATTTTCAAAGAAGGTTTACAGCTATTTTTGCTTTTACTACATATATGTATGTATGCCCATAAATATGAATATATATGTATATGTATGTATGTAAGTGTTTATTTGTAGAAGCAGTAAAAGTCATTTTAAGTAGATTTTTGAAAGATATTTAGCTCTGAAGTGAAAAAGTCTATGAAATTAGACAAAAACACTTCTGATAATATAACTAACATAGTAGGTTAATGTTTATTTAATTTTTACTTTGTTTTAGAAATAGCACTAGTTACAATATAGAAATTATTTGACATGTTACCTATATTATTACAGGTGAGCTTAGCTGGTAGAGAACAAAATCACATTTCTCTAACTCAATCCAATCTATTACATTTAATTCCTTAATTTTTCAGTTGTCCTCCTGGACATAAGGCTTGTTCTCTTTTGTATTTTAATTATGGCAATACTCTTTGGGAAAATGTGTTGCCAAGGAAGAAGAGGTGACTAAATGGTACCTGTCAAAACTTGGACCATTGAGGTCTTCATTTATAATATTCCAGAAACATTAAGGTCAACTTCAATAAGACTGGAGATATTGTGGATGAATGTTTATCCCATGTTGGGTAGCTCTTTTACTGATGTCATTATTAATTAGGAGTTTCCAGGTAGCTCAGAGATAAAGAATTTGAGTGCTATGCAGAGGCCACAGGAGACACCACGGGCTCAATCCCTGGGTTGGGAAGATCCCCTGAAGGAAGGCATGGCAACCCACTCCAGTATTTTTGCCTTGGAGAATCCCATGACAGAGGATCCTGATAGGCTACAGTCCGTAGGGTCCCAGAGAGTTCAACACGTCTGAAGTGACGGAACACACATTATTAATTGTGCCCACAAATATAAAAATTCTACTTCCTTTTATATAAATAGTCACTTAACATAATAATTTCTTATTTTTCTTTTTTCTTTTGTTTGTTTTAATGAATCACTTGGTCAGTGTGCTCCTTCCAGAAATAAATGAATATGTATATTGAACAAAACAGAGCCACATGGGTCAAATTTTTATAGCACACGACCCTGAAGCAAAATGGATTTCCACATATTATCACAGCCAGCAAAGCCACATTATGCTTTTATTTCCTCTTGTTTTTCTCCCATTCCCCATCCAGATGAAGAAGAGCTGATAAGAATGTTGTCATTCCATGAAAAACCTACTGGATAATATTTTTTACTAGCTATGCTTCACTATTTTGGATTTGATCAGTAAAAATTATGACAAAATCTAATCAGAATAATATTAGAAACAAGTTGTCATTCTCTTTTCCATAAATGTGAAACAATTGTTAGTATTTGTCCTGCAGTGATTTATGTGAGTGTGCATATATATACACATATATACATATGTATACGCATATATACACGTATATATATAAGCACACAAAAAGCAGTATTCTGATGGGTAAGGGTGATAAATATTCATAAATATAGTTAAAACTAGAACATTTTCTTTCCTACTACTTATTCTACTTATTTCTATTTGTTGGAGTGGTAGATATATTAAAATATTAATTTTCCACTTTACTGGAATGATTTCAGAGTCAAGTGCCATTAAAATTCTGAATGTAAATATGATAAAAAATGATATGGCTCACTCTACTCTTCATTGGGCCTTTAAACTATTTATTTGCTTTTTAAAAAATGAGCTACTATTTAAAAAATGTTTATTGCCTTGCAGACTTATGCAGAAACTAGAAATTCTCTCTGTGATTCAGAAAGCATTGGATAGTCCCCTACCATAAGTTGGAAAGCAAAAGGCAGCTTTTTGGAGACAAGGTAACATGTGATGGTCAAGATCATATTTCACTGCCATAAAGAGTACTTCTTATATATTCTTCTCTCTTTTTTAAAAAACTCTATTTCCATTATAGGGATAAGCTAACAAGTGTCACAGAGAAGGCAATGGCAACCCACTCCAGTACTCTTGTCTGGATAATCCCAGGATCGGAGAAGCCTGATGGGCTGCTGTCTCTGGGGCTGCACAGAGCTGGACATGACTGAAGCGACTTAGCAGCAGCAGCAGCAACAAGTGCCATGCAGGGCAACTCTATGTGTGGGAAGCAACAGTGCAACCTTAGCAGGCTTTGAGCACTGGCCAAAAGTAGGTGAAAAACTCTGATGAGAAAGCCTGTCATTGTTACTGTCCAAAAGGGATGATGAACAATGGATTATGAATTTAACCTGAGGTGAAAGAGATGTCATGATTTCCATCTCTTTTTATTTTATCCTCATGAGTTTTCCTCACTACGAAATCTAACTCAGTTAACTTGTTGCATATAAGACCACATAGAATCTACTACCAACTCTCCACCCAACTCTTCCACCCGAGGCACTTATTAGAGGTAAATGACACTATACTGAAGCTATCTTAATAAGTGTTATGTTTTAAAATCCCCACTTTTCCCAATATTCATTAGCTTGCCAGTTCTAAGACCTGTTCCCTCCCCTCAGTGACCATGCCACCTGGAGCCCTGGTAAATTATATCTAGTATACCAAAGAATATTTGCCTGTTTACCACAAACTGCTTATGCGGGTTCTGCTCTATGGGAAATCCATGGGGTCTTTTGTGATCCCTTGTACTGCAGCCTACCAGTCTCCTCTGCCCATGGACTTTTCCAGGAAAGAATACTGGGATGGGTTTCAATTTCCTTCTCCAGGAGATCTTTCTACCCCAGGGATTGAACCTGGGTCTCTTGTGTCTCCTGCTCTGGAAGGCAGATTCTTTACCACTGAGCCACCTGGGATGCCCATTAGGTGGTAACTCCTCTGTCAAACTGTTAAAGTTTTGTCAGCATCAGGCTTAGTTCAGAGCTTGGCTATTTCCCATGGAGCAAAACCCTCATAAGAGATATGCAGATGGGAAACAAAAGATTTGGGTGCTATTATCATGTGTGTGTGTGTGTACCTGTGCACACTCAGTAGCAGTCACATCCTGCTCTTTGCAACCCCATGTGCTATAGTCCACCAGGCTCTTTTGTTTCTCATTTGCATACCTCAATACAAACCATGTTCTATTGAAAACAAATAGCTGAACTTTGTTGACCAAGCACATTTCTAAGTGCCCTACAAACATTAATTAATCCATACCTACAACCACTATGTGAGTTATCATTTCCATTTAACATAGATTAAGTAATTATTCCCAGGTAACATAGCTAATAAGAAACAAAGAAAGAATCTAAACCCAAGCCGCCTGCCTCCAGTATTCCTGCATTTATCTCCAGTGAGGTTACTGCAGAATAAAGAAGAGATACTCCTTATCTGTTTATGATATTATGGACACTTATCTCAGAATTTTCTGCTTTTGAATATCATATTTCTAAATTTAATGTCATGTTGAGGTCCAAAAAACACTGGTAAGACAGATGAAGATTAGGTGGGAAAACAAAAGTAACAGACGACCTTCACTGTGACAATGTGAGACTTTCACACTTATTTACCTGTTTGGAGATAATGTAGTTTCTTGACATAAATACAGGAAAAGGCACTCAAACTTATTTTATTTAATTAACTAATTAGGAAACATTAAGTTGTTTACTTCCTGTCATAAGATGCTGACTTCAGACACTGACATCTGTTCAACAATACACTGGCATCAGTCATCTATCTCTAGTTAACTCAATATAATTCATCCTGATGCTGCTGCTAAGTCATGTCAGTCGTGCCTACTCTGTGTGACCCCATAGATGGCAGCCCACCAGGCTCCCCAGTCCCTGGGATTCTCCAGGCAAAAACACTGGAGTGGGTTGCCATTTCCTTCTCCAATGAATGAAAGTGAAAAGTGAAAGTGAAGTCGCTCAGTCGGGCCCGACCCTCAGCGACCCCATGGACTGCAGCCTTCCAGGCTCCTCTGTGGGTGCCATTGCCTTCTCCGATAGTTCATTCTAGCTCTACTTAAATCAGTATAGAATCTATTTATATTCAGATTATAGCTAAGGCTACCTACATTCATGTTATAGGCATTCTTATCTCAAATTATTTGTACATCTTAAACATTTCATGTAGTCATTCTTACCTTTCTTCTTATATAATGTTTCATCTTCTAGGAATTCTACTTATTTATTCAGAAAATTTCTAAATATTCTTAAAACTTAGTCTAAGTATCAATTTACAATGACTTCCTTGCCCAGCTGTCTTAATCATGTAAATCCACTTTGTAATCCTGATGCACATTTATTATACATCAGCCATACCTCTTCTTCATCACCAAAGTGTATGCTTTAAAAGAACATAAATCATTTTGCATTTGTTTCTTGTATATATATTTTTATTCATTTTTCCTTTCATTCTAAATATAAAAACCTCTTAAATAGTCTACAACATCTTTTTCAGTTATTTACCACTAATAAAATTTAAAATTGTGTATGAAAGAGTACTACAGAGAGACTGATTGATGAATATTTTCTCCCTTCTAAATTTAGAGTTCAAATATAAACTATGGAAATAAAATGAATGAACTTAGATAAAAAATAAATTTCTAATATAAACATCTGATATTAAAATGGAATGCTCCAAGTCAGGCCTCAGGGATACGTGAACTGTGAACTGTGAACTTTGAGATGTTCAAGCTGGTTTTAGAAAAAGCACAGGAACCAGAGGTCAAATTGCCAACATCCCCTGGATCATCAAAAAAGCAAGAGAGTTCAGAAAAAAAGAAATATATTTCTGCTTTATTGACTATGCCAAAGTCTTTGAAAGTGTGGATCACAATAAATTGTAGAAAATTCTGAAAGAGATGGGAATACCAGACCACCTGACCACCTCTTGGGAAATCTGTATGTAGTCCAGGAAGCAACAGTTAAAACTGGACATGGAACAACAGACTGGTTCCAAATAGGAAAAGGAATACGTCAAGGCTGTATACTGTCACCCTGCTTATTTAATTTATATGCAGAGTCATCATGAGAAATGCTGGGCTGGAAGAAGTACATGCTGGAATCAAGACTGCCAGGAGAAATATCAGTAACCTCAGATATACATATATACCACCTTTATGGCAGAAAGTGAAGAACTAAAGAGCCTCTTAATGAAAGTGAAAGAGGAGAATGAAAAAGTTGGCTTAAAGCTCAACACTCAGTAAATGAAGATCATGGCATCTGGTCCCATCACTTCATGACAAATAGATGGGGAAACAGCGGAAACAGTGTCAGACTTTATTTTTGGGGGCTCCAAAATCACTGCAGATGGTGACTGCAGCCATGAAATTAAAAGATGCTTATTCCTTGAAAGGAAAGTTTTGACCAACCTAGACAGCATATTCAAAAGCAGAGGCATTACTTTGCTGACAAAGGTCCGTCTAGTCAAGGCTATGGTTTTTCCAGTAGTCATGTATGGATGTGAGAGTTGAACTATAAAGAAAGCTGAGCACTGAAGAATTGATGCTTTTGAACTGTGGTGTTGGAGAAGACTCTTGAGAGTCCCTTGGACTGCAAGGAGATTCAACCAGTCTATCCTAAAGGAGATCAGTCCTGTGTGTTCATTGGAAGGACTAATACTGAAGCTGAAACTCCAATACTTTGGCCACCTGATATGAAGAGCTGACTCATTTGAAAAGAAGCTGATGCAGGGAAAGATAGAAGGCAGGAGGAGAAGGGGATGATAGAGGATGAGATGTTTGGATGGCATCACCGACTCAATGGACATGAGTTTGGGTGAACTCTGGGAGCTGGTGATGGACAGGGAGGCCTGGTGTGCTGTGGTCCATGGGGTCACAAAGAGTCAGACACAACTGAGCTACTGAACTGAACTGGACCAAGATTTATAACATTTCTCTTTCTGCAAATATTTAAAATAAAATTGCAATTAAAAAAAATCTGATGAAAGGTGATAAATCACATTCTTTAAAAGAATTAAATTTTAAATAATGTCTCTATTGTAGCTTCCCTGTTGGTAAAATATCTGCCTGCCAATACAGGAGACATAGGTTAGATCCCTTGGTCAGGAAGATCCCTTGGAAAAGGAAATAACCCACTCCAGTATTCCTGCCTGGGAAATCCCATAGACAGAGGAGACTGGTGAGCTACAGAACAAGGGATCACAAAAGACCCCATGTGACTTATCTACTAAACAACAGTGTCTCTAGTGTTTTATATGCTTTATATGATTTTATAATTGGTAGTGTGGAGAAAAAATTTGCTGGTCTGAAATTCAGAAAAACTTTAGGAAATAGCATAACATAGTATTTATTCAAATATTTACATTTGAAAACTGTAAGTTGTAAATTTATTCAAATGTCATTGGCATAATAAATAGCTGTGCTGAATTTCAATTCTACCAATCAGTTGTGTGATTTGGGTTAAATATTTCACTTCTTGAAATGTGTTCCTCTGCAAAATGGGTGTAACCAATATCTATATAAAAGAAATCTGCACTTTATTTGGATAATTGCATCAGAAATGGCATCAATTTTTTATTATTTCATACCTATCACTAGCCATTTATCCTTTATTTTCCAGATTTGTAAGAGAAAAATCTGCAATATTTATTTATAATTTATTACATAATATTTGAAGGAAATTTAGAAATATGAAATAAATGCTCTCATTATGACAATGACTATATTATTACTATCTAGGAAATTTAAATATGTCTATATGATGCTGTGATACAGTTTAGCCTATATAATACTTTACTTATTTTAGAAAATGAATACAAATTAGCTACAGCAACTTAGGTTGTATGTTTTTGGAGTAAAGTAAAATTGGGAGGAATACTGAACAAAATCAGTGGCTTTCAAAATTTTTTGAATTTTACTTGTCAAAGGAAACATACAACTTAACCAAATATATACTCACATATATGCAACAGACACAAAATTGTTATAAATTTTCTTTTTCCAGACTAAGAATGTCCACAGATTTTTAGACATTTCTCCTAGATTTGTATTTATGTAGAGGTGAGTTCCGTATTCCTGTTCTTGAATTTTAGTTGACTCTGTAATTGTTTCAATGAACGGAATATGGCAGAAGTGATATGGTGTTTTTCTGGCCCATGCTCTGAGTAAGAAGAGACTGACACTTTTTACTTCATGGTTCTTACAACATTTGTCCTCAGAACTTTAGCCTGACACATAAGAAGGGCAACTATCTTAAGTCACCAACCTGTGAGGAAACCCATAGCCAACTATCCCAAGTCACCAAACTGTGTGAAAAGCCCATGTGGGAGGTTGATGAGGATTAGGCGAAGGCAGACAGAGATGAAGAGAGAGACCTGATTAGTGCCCAGTGATTCTAATCACTACCCTTTTGAAGCATCCCAGCTAAGACCTCAGATTACCTGAAGCAGAAACAGTTATTTCCCAAAGATTTTGTGTTTGAATTTCAGTAAAACATTAATGATCATCTTTCCTAATTACTAAGTTTTTAAGTAGTTTGTTTTATGGTACTAGGTGATCAAAAAGCTTATTGCTATTACATAATTTATATTGTTAATCTCAAAAAATTGGTCTTGATTCCTTGACCTGCTGAGAGATTTTAACTTATGTAAAACACTACTCTAGATTTTCTGCTAAACAATATACAACTTCATAAATTTTTACATGGGAAAAAATAAAAGAAACCCTAAATCTAGTATAGTTTGTTGGAGAATTTATCAGTTTTATTGACAAATTAAAAAAAACAGCAATGGCCTTAGTCCAGTTCCCAGTTCTTGAAAAATTCCTTTACCTTTCTGACCTTTAATTTTCTTTTCTGTATTATAAAAGAATAATTCTTATATAAAGATTGTTAAAAACATGATAAGAAATAGAAAGCCAGAAAACACCCCATATCAAAAATTAGTATGAAAACATGTATATAAGTTGCTGCATTTATCACTCCATCTAAAAATAAATGATAATAAAAATCTTGAAAAATTCCTTTACCTTTCTGACCTTTAATTTTCTTTTATGTATTATAAAAGAATAATTCTTATATAAAGATTGTTAAAAACATGATAAGAAATAGAAAGCCAGAAAACACCCCATATCAAAAATTAGTATGAAAACATGTATATAAGTTGCTGCATTTATCACTCCATCTAAAAATAAATGATAAAAAAGCAAAGTTAATAATATTTTTTAGTACTTCAGTATAAGTAAAAACAATACTAGCAGAAGCTATAGCCTTGAAATATGCCTGTACTGTTTGCAGTAATTATTAATGACTCTAGCTTTGTTGGTGAAAATATCATGTTTCAGTGAAAAGTGCTTTATCATTTCTCTGATCTGCAAGTGTGGACACAGTTTTAGGTAAATAAGACCAAAACTATACCAAGACAAGCTTGACTGTGAATTCTGCAAATTGGATTTCATTGACCTTCTTCCTTCTGAATTAGAATTCCTCTTGTACTTTAGGATGAACTTCCTGCTTTTCTCCAAGCCTTTTAAATCTTCTTTCCAACTAGACACCATTCTTAAGCCAATCATTTGCACTTGTTAGGTAACTAAATATACATGAGCATGAATGACATTGTATAACATGTTGCCTCGTGTATTTCCTTTCACTTTAAAGGTGGAATGAAAGCTTGATTCTTTTATTATTTTCATTATGAAAAGGAGATAAAAATGACATTGAAGGCCTTGGGTATAGGCATGGACTAACATTATACTTTATATCCTCACAAGGCAGACCAGATGATGACTGTGGTTGATGAACAGAAAGGAAAGAATTTAGGTGATTCTGCTTCCTAAGAGAGGACAAGTTCTCTTGCTCCTTCCTGGAGGGCAGGAGCTTTCTTACGAGCTTATCTTTATGAGCTCTCTTATAGTAAGAGCACGTTCCATTCTTACACTATTTTTCTAGTTATTCTTGTAATGGCACAATAAGACATCCCCCAAGATTTTCCTGAATCCCACCTCAAGCTTGTGTAGAAAATACATCGTTAAAGTTATGAGTGTGAGCTTTTAAAGTCAGACACACTAGGTTTCAATTTATTTCTGTTTCCCACTTATTTGCTGACTGACCCTGGACTTTACTTTTATGACACTCAGATTTTTCATTGTAAAATTGACCGAATAATACTAGTCACACAGAATCATATTTTTCAACTAAATGAAATGCCATTTGTAAAGCATCTCATATAGTATGTGAAAGATGCATATTAAAACCTAGTTATCATCATCCTTATGAAAGTAAAAATTGCTCAGTCCTGTCTGACTCTTTGTGACCCCATGGACTATACAGCCCATGGAATTCTCCAGGCCAGAGTACTGGATTAGGTAGCCCTTCCCTTCACCAGAGAATCTTCCCAACCCAGGGACAGAACCCACATCTCCCACATTGCAGACAAATTCTTTACCAGCTGAGCCACAAGGGAAGCCCAAAAATACTGGAGTGGGTAGTTTATTCCTTCCCCAGCTGATCTTCCTGACCCAGGAATTGAACCAGGTCTCCAGCATTGCAGGTGGATTCTCTACCAACTGGGCTATCAGGGAAGCCTTCATCATCATCATCCTTATAATTCAGTATAAAATTGAGATCCAAGGCTTCCTTGGTGGCTCCTATGGTAAGGGATCCAACTGCAATGCAGCAGACCTGGCTTCAATCCCTGGATGGGGAAGATCTCCTGGAGTAGGGCATGACATTCCAATCCAGTATTCTTGTCTGGGGAATTACATGGACAGAGCTTCCCTGGTAGCTCAGACGGTAAAGCCTCTACCTACAATGCAGGCAAGCAGGTTCGATTCCTGGGTTGGGAAGATCCCCTGGTGAAGGAAATAGCAACCCAGTCCAGTATTCATACCTGGAAAATCCCATGGACTGAGGAACCTGAGGGGCTACGGTTCATGGGGTCTCAAAGAGTCGGACTCGACTGAGTTAATTCACTTTCACTTTTCACTTTCAGGAGCCTGGCAAGTTACAGTCATGAGCTCATAAAGAGCTGAACAGGACTGAACAACTAACACACATACTGCTGCTGCTGCTGCTAAGTCGCTTAACTCGTGTCCGACTCTGTGCGACCCCATAGACGGCAGCCCACTAGGCTCCTCCGTCCCTGGGATTCTCCAGGCATGAACACTGGAGCAGGTTGCCATTTCCTTCTCCAATGCATTAAAGTGAAAAGTGAAAGTGAAGTCGCTCAGTCGTGTCCCACTCTTTGCGATCCCATGGACTGCAGCCTACCAGGCTCCTCTGTCCATGGAGTTTTCCAGGCAAGAGTACTGGAGTGTGTTGCCATTGCCTTCTCCAACAAATATACACACACCTTATTCCCTAACCTGAGCAAGGGATTGGAAATAATATTAAATACCTATAGAAAGGTAGACATTTTTAGCAAATTAAGTGTTATGTTATTTAGGCATCATAACAAGTCTACAAAGTAAATTTTGTTATTTCAAATTTTTATGAGGTGTAAAAAATTCACATAGTTATATAGATAAATCAGACCTTTTAATTAAAATACATAACTTCCAAATCCCTGCTCTTCCACACCATGCTGTCCTTTTCTCATATTCTCTCAATATATATTTCTAAGACTAGGTATATTGCATGCTTTAAAGAACAATTTACATAATTCAGAACTATATTTATGAGGCTTTTATCACCATTCTTCTCTGCACTTATTTTGCACTTAAGAAAGCATCCATATTTATCCATTGACATTTTTTGCTACTGGTAAGAATGTTTATTTACTTTTTAATGAAGAACTGAGGTGCTGAATGTATCTCTGTGTAATACAGGGATCTGGTAGAACTAATACTTATATGATTATTTTTAAACACTTTCAAAGAATATATCATCTATAATTTTATCTAATCTTCACATCCATCCTATAAAATAGGCCCAGCAGATGTTATTCAGCTTTTAAGCCTGGGATTTAGAAAAACAGACAATAAGTAGAGTAGACTAATTGGATGTATGTAATTCAAGGTTTACTGAGAATCAGTGGGAAAACAAACATTTATTGCTCGCTGGTCTTTACATGGATTAACTTGTATGAGTGTATTAGAGATGTCCTTCCTAAGGAAGGTCATGCCAAAAGTACATGAGCAGGTACATTGGGATATCCTAACAGCAGCCTTCTCCTACTTCTCAGATGTGATACTTACCTAATGTAATAGAGAAAGGAATTATTTGTCCAAGAGTTTTATTGGTGACTATACTGAGAAAAGTAAGGAGGGAACTTGAGGAGCCTGAGAAAATTATAACTCTGCAATGCTGTTTGACCCCTTTGAAAGAGATAGGGAAGACAGGCAGGAAGGAAAGTGGTAAACTACGCAACTTCTAAGAATATTTGGACCAAGCTGGAAAAGAAATCTGTAGAGTCAAAGTGTTCCATTAGAAGAATCTTCTATCTCCTAGCAATAGGCCTAACTTAGTCTTTTTAGTATCCTGTTCTGTCATTGGCTGGAAGCAGGCCTTACTTTAAATAAAGTTTGAATGAGGAAATAGATTTTAGAGGGTTCAGTATGGTATCAGCAATCACTTAGGATCCCCACACTAGGGAATCTGAAAAGTGGATTTCATGGTCATCACATGCAGGATGCTCCTTTTTATTGGAAATCACCCTGTTTACCTTGCCTGCTTTTAGTAAAGAGCTTTTGGACTCAAACTGATGTGAGCTTTAATCTCAGTTCCCAGTTTTCTAACTTTGTGTCTTTGAGCAATTTCCTAAGCATTCTATTTCAGTTGACAATAATCTGGAAAGGATATTATGGCTTCTATCTTTACATCTTTCAAGTGTGTGTGACAAAAATGTACCCTTTAGCGTTGTGTCAATCAGAGATAATATGTATTAATGACTTAGTAATAATCATTAGGTAAATAAATAATAAATAACTGTCATTATGATTATGATGTCATTATGATATTGTCATTATGATAATATAAGCTACATAAATGAATTAAAATGTGTTTATTATTTCTAAAACAAACATTTTTTCTGAAAGTAATTCATGTTTTGGAAGGTATCTAAAAAAGGTATTTCTAAAAACTGATTTTGAATTAGACATGATCAAGAAAAATGAAGAGATTTGAGACAAATGATGAAAATCCTGGATTATGAATTTTGAATAGTTCACAACTTCTTACTCTGGATGACAAATAAAATCATGACATTGTATTTTAGTTGTCTTTGTAAGACAGAACTTGAGGAAATTGAAATAAGTAAACTCATGCTCAAAAAAGAAGACTTTTTCCAATAATTAATGTATGCCAATATGTTTTCAGTTAAAACAAAGTGTCTGATGCATGTATATGTTACTTTTATTATTTTCATAATTGTTGACATTGACTCATTCATCAAAAGTAATACCTTTATGATATTGTTGATATAAAGGGGCTTCCCTGGTGGCTCAGGCAGTAAAGAATCTGCCTGCAATGCAGAAGACCCCAGTTTGATCCCTGGGTTGGGAAGATCCCCTGGAGAAGGGGATGGCAACCCACTCCACTATTCTTGCCTGGGGAATTCCATGGACAGAAGAGCATAGTGGGCTACAGACATGCTGAACGGCTAACACTTTCACTTTAGTACAGTTAGACTGAGTACTATCATTTATAAAACAGGATTAATAACATCTGTCTACTTCAGGTGGTTAAGATTAATTGAAATTGCTTACTTAAGAGCACTAAATACAGTATGTAAGGAGGAGAATATGCAAAAAATTTATTAATTTTGATCCTTCCTTTCATTCTCCGCTTATTTTTCCTTCTTATTCACTCTATGCTCCAAGAAAAATTAAGTTTGAAAATTTAGTTTCTGTTTTAATTTAGTTTCCAACTGGAATGAATGGTTGCAATCAGATGGATGTACTGATTTGATTAAATCAGACTGTGGTCTTCCATTTAAATGAAATATTATGTAAAGGTACAGTCATTTATTCATTTTATAATGAAAATTCAATACCTTCACAATAATCTAAGAAATTTTTGGTGTTTCTTGATGGATTTGGGAAAGAAGGGTATATAACATCAATCAGTTTATTTTCATTTTAAAGTTATGTGATTTTCCAAGAATAATTTATTCTTTTAAATCCAATTTTCTAGGCTAAAGCATTTTGAAAAAGTTTCCAAAATTAGTAAAAAGTTGGATTTATTTAAAAAAATCAGAAGTTGAAGCACATTTATTGTACAATTCATTATCTAGGTTAAAATAATTCAGGTCCATTAATAATCTTGTGAGATATGTGGGCAGGGCTTTTAATAAACTCAGCCTAATCAGTTTTAAAAGCATTTTGTAAATATCTTGTTAAAATTGAGGCATCTAGGAAGAATTCAAACATATAGTTCAAATGCAAAAATGTTTGTGCCATAGTCACATAATTGAAACTTATTTTGTCATAAAATGGTTTGAATATTATCAAAGATCATATTTCTTATGCACACAGAAAAGGTCTTTGCTGAAACTTGATAGAATTCATTATGCTAAATATCTTAATATTCATGTGATAAGAGTATAATATGAATTTTATGAGTGATTAAAATGTATATATATAGTTTACTTGGTTGCATTAAAACATTTCTTATGATAGTAACTATAGTTCTTTTGAGGAGAAATTCCTGAACAATGATATTATCCAAGAAGTGAGAGGTCATCAGTTTTAACTTCCAATGTGTTGAGTTTATATTGCATTGTGCCATTAAAAAGCCATTTTCTCTCTGTGATTCTGTGCCTCCTAATAGGCAGATATTAGGATATTTATCTACCTGGCAATATTCTCAGCCAATATTTGGCAGTTTTACTCTGCACAATTACAGCAGAAAAGGATTGGAAAGGAAGGGAATAAAGAAGAATAGACCACAAAGAAAGTAAATATGTATATGACAGAAGGGTTAATATTTTCACTTTTCTTTGTTTTTTTTTTTTTTTTAATCACTCCATATATTTTTTTCACAGGGTGAAATTTCTTAAAGACAACTACATAGTTTCTTCACCTATATGCAGAGTTGTTTTATGAAGGGCAACTTGCATCTCTCTTTGTGACAGGAAAATAGAAAAAGACTATTTTAAAAATTTATTTAAATGTAGGGTTTCTTTGATTGGAAATTTTATCTTCTCTCTTGAGAAACTTTATGGACATAAGGATGCTTAGATGAGAGGAAGGGCAGTGAAACTTCATATCCTAATGCCACAGAGAAACATCCATGATGGTAATCAAGGCCCAGGCTATTATCCATAGGGAGTCTTTTACTGTCATAAACATCATTGAACAGACTAGTACAATAGCTTAGAGTGGATGTTACACAGAGAACAAATATAACCAAATGTAACATGCCAAAATCTATACACTTAAAGACATCTAAAATAATAGTTATTTCTCAAATATAATTAGAAAGTAAATGAACCAAACAAAAGCAAAACCCACACAAGTTTTTCCCCATGCTGAAAGATTTAAATCATCATACCAAATAAAACTGTCTAAACTCTACACAAAACAAAAATCTGCAATAAAAAGAGTGTATAGATTTAGTAAATAACCACTTCAAAGGAAATTAGAGAATTTTGAAAACAAAATTAGATTGATTTACTAGTATGATCCATAATGACAGGTCTAGACATTGATATAAACATCATATACTATTCTCAGTATAATGGATATTTATGCTAAGATAAAACTTACTTTACTTTTTAATTTATTTTATAAGAATAAGATTTAGTTAAATACAATGACCTTTGAAAGTATATGGTTTTATATTTGAAATTGTTTATGTTATTCGAGGGCTAAGATATTAAGTAGTTTATACCACTATTGCAAGTAAATATGCAACAGAATGAGTCAACAATATAGAAATGTAATTACTATAAACATACCAACTTTGGGCCATTTCACAAATGGAGAGATAAGGATACATTGGATGACAGTGAAGGTGGGCTGTTTTATGTAGTCAATCGGATCCTATTTGGGACATTTCCATCTTCAACACTGGACTTCAAGATTGCTCTTGACATCTCTATCTCAGTTAACCAGCTCAGAAAACAAGCACATAAAAAATTTTTATGATCAATGTCTGTAAGTGACTCATGTTACCTTTGATTACATTCCATTAGTTATATATCATTCGGACAGCTACAGTGAATTTAAGGGAAGCAGAGAAAAATACCCAGTTCAATGTGCAGAGTTTCTATGTGATGCCTGTCATCTTACTTCTGATTTCAAGACCTGAAAACACAAAAGATAAGTCATCTACACTTTCAAACTCAACATACAACAGTAGATTGATGAAAAGTTATCTATACAAAATGAACTGGAAAAGTAGGAAGTAAGAAAGCCCTGAAATTGCAAGGATGAAGAACATTATTCTATTTTATAGGGAAGCATTGTTAACAATGTAACCCAGGCAAATGAAACTTCTTTGATTAGAAACTAAATGTTCTCTCAAAGTGTTTGCAATGGTTCCAGCTTTGCCCTCTGGGGAATTAATCCTTACTTACTAGTTTCCATGCCCACTTTTGTAGTGAGTGTTGAGAATCTAATTTGCTTAAGGCACAGTGCAGCTTTTGTTTCCGACCCACTCGAGTATTCTAACCTAGAGAATTAGATGGACTATACAGTCCATGGGGTCACAAAGAGTCAGACATGACTGATGACTTTCACTTTCACTTTCCTGCTCTGTGAAACCTTGGAAAGTGAAAACTGAACATGTTAGTTGCTCAGTCATGTCTGACTTGTTGCAATCCTGTGAACTCCTCTGTCCATGGAATTCTCCAGGCAAGAATACTGAAGTGGACAGTCATTCTTTTCTCTAGGGGATCTTCCTGACTCAGGGATCAAACCCTAGTCTGATAAATTGCAGGCAGATTTTTTACCGTCTGAGCCCCCAGGGAAGCCCCTTGTAAGCCTAGGGTTTATTTACAATCGTGGCAAAGATACTTGGGGGAATACTTTTTCACTTTCTAGGCCATATAATTTCTTAAAATCCTGATATTCTATTGATCTACTTCCTAGTCATCATTTCCAGGTATAGGAAAGTATACCCAAAGCTTTCTCTTAGACATAATTCTTAAGGTTTCTTTGTTTTTACTGTTTCTTGACACCATTTTCTCATGCTTTCTATTAATACTTAATGGCAGTCACCATGAAATCATTCAAAATAAGTGTTTAGTGGGAAGATAAACACTTTGTATTCTATATTGCCACAGATCTAAATGGGTTTTAAAATATCTTAATGGGAGTTTGCTCTCCAAAGCTTTTTGTTTTTTCCAAACTTTTGATGAGCTTATTCTTTGCTTTGCCAATGAATTACTGTTTCTCTGAGCTCAATTCTACTTGTGATACCATACTAAAAGGAATAAGCAGTATTTATACATATGACTGGGCTTCCCAGTTGGCTCAGAGGTAAAGGATCCCCCTGCCAATCCAGGAGACATTGGTCCAATCCCTGAGTCTGGAAATCCCCTAGAGAAGGAAATGGCAAGGAGAATCCGGTAGACAGAGGAGCCTGGGAGGTTACACTCCATAAAGCTGCAAGATCAGACATGACCAAACACACACACACACATACAATGAATAGTTGATTTTTTCTAGCCATTTTCTTTAGAGCTGTAGGTCTAGTGACTGTCTTTCATGTTTTTTTTTTTTTCAGGTGGCAATTTTATAAAATAGTTTGGCATTGCATTAGATAGATCTCTAGATTTCTAGCCTGTAGTTTTTTTTTTTTCCCTTTGCTATTTTCTTCCTAATCACTATGACAATATTACATATTTTACATTTTTTTACAGCAGCATTCCAATTTATAGTTTCAAAGCAAACTCTAAATGTAATGGTTAAATAAAATGGAAGTATATTTCTTGCTTAATAATCTAGAACAGTTTTAGGGAATGGCAGTATGGAGCCACTTACCTACTAAAAATAGATATTCAGAGACTCAGTTTAATGCAATCTTTATTACAATATCTTAAATTGTGATTTTGGTGTCATAGTAATTAACACTATTTCAATGAGCTGGAAGAGTTAAGAGCATGGAGGGATTTTCATGGAAAATTTTCTGGGCCATACATGATAATGGCACATGAAAATATCACTTATATTCCATAGGGTAGTATGCAATCACATGACCACATACCTACAAGGGAACCTAGGAAATACAGTCATTGCACCCCCCCAAAAAATGAAATGATTTTTGTGGAAAGTTAGAAGTTTCTATAATGCCAATTTTATCAACTGAAAATTAGAATCGAAATAATTAATTTAAAAAATGTTTATATGGTTTGATGTAATGTACATTAAGCATGTGACATTATTAATTTTCCAAGAAATATTATGTTGAATGATACTATTTATATTATTGACTATCACATTCAGTTAAAGTTTTAATCAAGTCCCAAGTTAATGAATTCTGCAATTCATTGTTTTCATGTATCATATACAGATATCAAGTTCTTGATTATCATATTCAAATTTCACAT
This sequence comes from Oreotragus oreotragus, assembly GCA_006410675.1. Lineage (NCBI taxonomy): Eukaryota > Metazoa > Chordata > Mammalia > Artiodactyla > Bovidae > Oreotragus > Oreotragus oreotragus. The sequence goes on from SJYX01005026.1 coordinate 203,115, forward strand.
GTGCATTAAATGAGGAATGGAATTTGGATTAGTCAATGACAGATTATAATGGAAACATAATTATTTGGAAATAATATATAACTTTTTCCTTTCTTTATGTCATATACCAATAATTCTAAGTGAATCTAATATTTAATTTAAATTAAAAATTGAACAATTTTACTAAAGATCTGTGTAAATATTTTTGAACATTTTGAGAAAGTGCTTCAGAGCAAATGTGAAATTTGTACTAGACAGCATAAAAAACATTTATATTGAAGAGAGTTCAATGGATAGTATTGTTTGATAAATGGAAAAGAAGACTGAATAAAAACAAAGACTCTCAGAAATCTGTGGGACATTGTCAAGGATACTCATATTTACATAGTGATAGATTTCAAAGGGAAAAGAATGGGGCTGAATGAATATTTGATGAAATAGCACAAATTTTGCAAATTTGATGAAAACCATTAATTCTCACATCTAAGAAGCTCCATAAATTCCTTAGAGCATAATTTCAAAGGGATCTAGACCTAGAAAAATTGTATATACTATCAAAAGTCCAAGCTATGGTTTTTCCAGTAGTCATGTATGGATCTGAGAGTTGGACCATAAAGAAGGCTGAGTGCTGAAAAATTGATATTAGAGAAGACTCCTGAGAATCCCTTAGACAGCAAGGAGATCACATGATTTAGGCTGTAAAATAAATGCTAATAAATTTAGAAAAATATGAAAAATATTCTCTAGTCACAATGGAACAAAATTATAAATGAATAATGACAATAATTGAGATATTCACAAATATGTGGAAACTTCACAGCACATGCCTCAATAAGAAATGGGTTAAGGACATAATCTCTAGGGAAAGTAGAAATTACGTTGAAGTAAATAGAAACAGAAGCCACACTAACACTTATGGGATGAAGCAAAAGTACTTTTTTTTTTTTCATTTTACTCTATTTTACTTTATAATACTGTATTGGTTTTGTCATACGTCAACATGAATCTGCCACGGTTGTACACAAGTTCCCAATCCTGAACCCCCTCCCACCTCCCTCCCCATGCCATCTCTCTGGGTCATCCCTGTGCACCAGCCCCAAGTATCCTGTATCCTGCAGCCAACCTAGACTGGTGATTTGTTTCTTATATGATATTGTACATGTTTCAATGCCATTCTTCCAAATCATCCCACCCTCTCCCTCTCCCACAGAGTCCAAAAGTCTGTTCTATACATCTGTGTCTCTTTTGTCATCTCGCATACAGGGTGATCATTACCATCTTTCTAAATTCCATATATATGTGTTAGTATACTGCTTTGGTGTTTTTCTTTCTGGCTTACTTCAATCTGTGTAATAGGATCCAGTTTTATCCACCTCATTAGAACTGATTCAAATGTATTCTTTTTAATGGCTGAGTAATACTCCATTGTGTATATGTACCACAGCTTTCTTATCCATTCATCTGCTGATGGACATCTAGGTTGCTTCCATGTCCTGGCTATTATAAACAGTGCTGCGATGAACATTGGGGTACACGTGTCTCTTTCAATTCTGGTTTCCTTGGTGTGTATGCCCAGCAGTAGGATTGCTGGGTCATAAGGCAGTTCTATTTCCAGTTTTTTAAGGAATCTCCACACTGTTCTCCATAGTGACTGTACTAGTTTGCATTCCTATCAACAGTGTAAGAGGGTTCCCTTTTTTCTACACCCTCTCCAGCATTTATTGCTTATAGACTTTTGGATTGCAGCCATTCTGACTGGTGTGAAATGGTACCTCACTGTGGTTTTGATTTGCATTTCTCTGATAATGAGTGATGTTGAGCATCTTTTCATGTGTTTGTTAGCTATCTGTATGTCTTCTTTGGAGAAATGTATATTTAGTTCTTTGGCCCATTTTTGATTGGGTTGTTTATTTTTCTGGAATTGAACTGCAGGAGTTGCTTGTGTATTTTTGAGATTAGTTGTTTGTCAGTTGCTTCATTTGCTATTATTTTCTCCCATTCAGAAGGCTGTCTTTTCACCTTGCTTATAGTTTCCTTTAAGTACTTCTTAGGAAATTTAAACCTGCAAATACCTGTATTCAAAAGAAAAAAAAAATCTAAGTTTAATAAACCTTTTCCTTAAGAGAGTAGAAAAAGAAAGCTAAATTAAAAGTAAGGCTAAGGTAAATTAGAATGAAATAAATGATTACAGTGAAAATAAACTAAATATAATTAGAGTAAAAATGAATGAAATAGGAAACAGAAAAACAATAAAGAGTATCAAAGAAACCAAACAAATTGTGCAACTGCAATAAAATGGATGTATCCCTAAAAAAGACACAAATTACTGGAACTAACTCAAAAGGAAATAGACAATGTGAATAAATCTGTAGCAAGTAAAAGTGTGATATGTGATTCATAACTAATCAGAAACACACACACATATAACCTCCTAAAATATAGTTCCAGATAGTTTTATGCATAAATTTGATCCAATATTTTAAAAATAATTAGGAACAATCTTTCACAAATTCTTTCAAAAACTTGAAAACCTGATATATCTCAGTTCATTCTATAAATTTCTGTATATTCATTGTCATTTGTTGATACCAAAACTAAACAAAGAAATCGTAAGAAAAGAAAAATGCAAGCCAATACACTTTATAAATATGGATGCAAAATTCTCAACAAACCACTAGAGAACCTATGCCAGAAATATCTAAAAAGGACCATATACCATGCCAAGTGAAGGTTTATCTCAGCAAAGTTGATTTAACAGATACAAATCAATGTAACAAACCATATTAATAAGGAACAAAAATCACATAACCAACTCAGTGAAGTCGCTCAGTCGTGTCCAACTCTTTGCGACCCCATCGACTGTAGCCTACCAGGCTTCTCCATCCGTCCATGGGTTTTCCAGGCAAGAGTATGGGAGTGGGTTGCCATTTCCTTCTCCAGTAGGTACCAATAAAACCAACTGAAATACTCCAAGAGGCTTTCATTATTAAAACACTTGACAAATTAGAGGAACACATACTCAATCTAACAGAGGCTATCTACAAAAAAAAGAAGAAGAAGAAGAAGGAAAACATTAAAAAAAACAGCAAATATTGTACTTAAATATTAAAAACTGAATGTTTTCCCTCTAGGACTAGAAATAAGCCAAAGATGTGTCCTTTCACCACTTCTATTTCAATATATATTGGAGTGTGTTGGAGGTTTTATCCATGCCTATTAGTCAAGAATAAGAACAAAAAAGGTAGCCACGTTGGAGAATAAGAAATAAAACTATTTCAATTCATAGATGATATGATTTTGGTATAGAAAGTTCTAAGGAACCCACATACATGCATTCATATTCATATAACACTATCAGAACTTATAAATGAATTTAGCAAAGTTGAAAGTTTCAAGACAAGTATTTTTAAAAATTGAATAGTATTTTGCTCATTGTAATAGCAATGAACAATTCAAAAATGAAATTAAGAAAACAATTACGTTTACAATAGTATAAAAAATAATGAAATACTCCTGAAGAAACGTAACAAAATTAACAAGAAAAGTGTAATATTTGTATGTGGAAGCTATCAAACATTATTTCAAAATGTTAAGGAAGCCCAAAATAAATGGAAATATTTTCCATATACATAGATTAATGGAATCAATATCATTTAGGTGGCTATATACTCCCAAATGATCTACAAATTTGATGTAATCTTTTGTCAAAATTCCATCTTCCTTTTTATTTTTTGAAAACTAAGAAGATGATCCTACAATTCAAATGGAAATGCAAGAGGCCCAGAATGGCCAAAGCAATCTTTAAAATAAACAACAAGCTTGAAGAGATTCACACTTTAGAACTCACTAGCATGCTGTATGTTTACAGTAATCAAAACAGTGTGGTACTGACCAAAGTATAGACACATACATTAGTGGAGTGTAATTGAAGGTTCTCTAATAACAACATATACTCAATTGATTTTATCCAAAGGTGCTTGTAGAATTTTTTTGGGAAATAGTAATGGTTTTAAGAGTGCTTCAAGTTCAAATAAATGAAGTTAAAGCTGGATATCAACCACATACAAGATTTAACTCAAAATATATCATAGATATAAACTGAGTCAAAACTAAAACAGTCTTAGAAGTACCTCTTAGAGTAATACGAAATGGGAAAAAGCATTTGAATATTTTTCAGTGATGGCTTAAAAATGGCCCATAAGCACATGAAAAAATGCTAAGCAAATCAGTCATATGGAAACTATAAGTCAAAAGCACAATTAGATGCCCCTTCACACCCACCCGGCTTCCCTGGTGGCTCAGAGGGTAAAGCATCTGCCTGCAGGGCGGGAAACCCGGGTTCAATCCCTGTGTTGGGAAGAGCCCCTGGAGAAGGAAATGGCAACCCACTCCAGTACTCTTGCCTGGAAAATTCCATGGACAGAGGAGCCTGGTAGGATATAGTCCATGGGGTCACGAAGAGTCGGACACGACTGAGTGACTTCACTTTCACACCCACTAAGATGGCAATAACAAGTGGCAAGGATGTGGAAAAGTTGGAACTCTCGAATATTGCTGGTAAGAAATCCAAAATGTCGCCACCACTTTGAAACCCAGTATAACAGTATTTCAAAACATTAAAAATAAAGTTTCCATATGGCCCAGCAATTCTGCTGCTGCTGCTGCTAAGTCGCTTCAGTCGTGTCCGACTCTGTGCGACCCCATAGACGGCAGCCCACAAGGCTCCTCCGTCCCTGGGATTCTCCAGGCAAGAACATTGGAGTGGGTTGCCATTTCCTTCTCCACCAACAATTCTACCTTTAGTATTTTACACAAGAGAATTAAAAACATATATACACATAAAACTTCATGTTTTATATTAATGAATGTTCACAACAACATTATTCATAATAGACAAAAGAAAGTTCCATCAACTAATGATCTTAAAGCGAGTTATGGCATATTAATACAATGGAATAGAATTTAATTATTAAAAAAAGAATGATGATCTTCTAGCTAGTATACCATGGATGATGGAAAAATGATGTTAATTTAAATAGACCAAAAACAAAATACCATATATTATAGTATTAATAATATGTTTACATAAAGTGCATAGGAAACCACAGAGAAAGAAATTGGATATGTCTTTGCTAAGGACTAGGGAAAGGGTGAATGGTAATTTCTGATCTCATATCCAATAATTTTGTCTTTATTTGTCCTCATTTCATTCTGTTTGTACTTATATCACCTCCTCAGAGAGACTAGTCTCTTTCCTAATTTCATTTTCATTTTCTTTGTAGCATTCATTGTCTTATGATTTTATTTTTTACTATATTTTCCCTCTATAAGAAGGAAAATCTTTGAGGGGAAAAAAACTTGACCTTTTTTTTGCTAATTTCTGTGTTTTTGATATGTGAAACAGTATTAATGCTGGATTTATTACTGAAAAAGAAATGACTATTATCAAAACTTTATTAGTGCACCTCTCAATTTAAATATTTCCATATTAGTACTTTTACTATTTTGAAATTATAACTATATTGTAAAATTTTGTGCTATGTAAAAACTTGTAGCATGATTTACACAAGTATTGTGCCCCTGTATGTAGCATCCTATATGTGTATGGGTTTCTAAATAATCACTAATTGAAATTAGTAATAAATAGAAAACATTGATAAAGCACTATGAACAATGACTATAGTGAAGTCATTCAGTTGTGTCCGACTCTTTGCAATCCCGTGGACTGTAGCCTACCAGGCTCCTCTGTCCCTGGGATTTTCCAGGAAATAGTCCTGGAGTGGATTGCCATTTCCTTCTCCAGGGGATCTTCCCAACCCAGGGATCGAACCCGTGTCGCCTGCATTATAGACAGAAGCTTTACTGTCTGAGCCACCTTATAAGTTGCTTAGATAATTTTAAAAATATAGTTTACTTTCTTTTCCACTTTGCAAGACAATACATTTATCGCTGATAGGAATGTATAGAAAACTGCACAAATATTTCAGAAACTTATGAACACATTGCTAATATCATCTCACTTGAAAAAAAATCTAATAAAATGTTTTCCCTGTAATGGAAAGGAAGCCAGCAATCTAGAAACTGAATTTTCTCTTCTTTTCCTTTAATCAAAAATTATTTTTCCCTCCTAGGAACTAACACAATGAAGCAAGCAATGAACTAAATAATAAAACTGTATCTATATTTATCTACTTATCTATTTTTCAATTAGTTAATGGAACTAATTATTTTGCTCTTAAATGAAAAAAAAACTCATTAAGGGAGAGATTTATATACATGTACAGTAGAGTTGGACATGACTGAGCGACTGAACTGAACTGAACTGAACAACATTATATTATTACTTATACACATTGTAGATTTATGCTATTGATAGTATTATTTCATGAATATTATATATTTGTTACATTACTGAGCATTAGCAAAGTCTAAATTTAGAAATATTTCTGAAGAGAATTCAAAGCTACAAAAAATATTTCCCTAATTTTTAATGTTCTCAAGTAGAGTGAAAAACATGTTAGTGTACAGACAGTAGAAAATATTTTAGTATTCTGTTCCTTTCACAACCATTTTTCATGCTTTGGTAAAGTGAAATTTTCTAATCAGAGTAAAGTGGCATGGTGAAGGTGTAGATAATGTATTTGGATGAAGGTTTTTAATGAATGTGGTGTTTATTAAGACACAATCCATTAAAAGAAGACTTGCATGGTTGTCTCACATTATTTTATTGATTTTTACTTCATGCATGATTCAAGGTGAAAATTATTCTTTATGAGAAATACTCTCATTCTAATCTTTAATTTCATAATGCAGTCCTTTTTGCTTTATTTTATGGCTTGGAATATTTCACATGTATAAGCTTTACATGCCTTAATAACTATAACTTTGAAATGGAGAATCAGAATTAGCATAATGATAGATATTTAAGGGTTTCATTATATAAATATTATTATTTATTCTGATAATTTATTCTTTTTTCCAAAATTTGGTTTTCTGACAGAAAATAATAAGCAGTTTTTTTCTTTTAAATTGAAAACTTGAGGATTTGAACATGTCAATATCAAGTATGTCATTGGTCATGACATTACAAGGAGATAAAATGGAATACAAGATTAAACTCTCTCGTACTTTGAGAATCATTTTACAGGCCTACCAAAGTTTCGTCCCTATATTCACATAATTGTTCACAAAACACATATATACATATACAACTTCTATATAAGCAGATGCTTACAAATAAAAAGTAAAACAGAATTAATGCAATTTTCTGGGTAATGCAAACCTAATAGCAATATTAATTGTCTAGAGAATTGTCTCAGTTTTCCACTTCACTTTGTGTGCAAATCTACGCCATGAATAACAGCCTTCGAAAGGAAACCTGTTACTGAGTTTAAAATTTTTGTTAAGGTCAGACTGTGAAAATCCCATGTGATCAGTTAAATCACAGACACAAAGCAATTGCTTTTAGAATTATCCAATACTTAGTTCCTTGTGTGCAAATGTGGGTTGTTTATTAATGAAAAGACATACTCTCTTGTACTAGTTTGAAAAGGAATAATTGCATACAATATATTGCTTTGTAGCTACCTAGTATTTTACTTTCACTCTCTGCTGCTGCCGCTAAGTCACTTCAGTCGTGTCCGACTCTGTGTGACCCCATAGACGGCAGCCCACCAGGCTCCCCCATCTCTGGGATTCTTCAGGCAAGAACACTGACTCTCTAGGACATGAAATAATGACTTTATTAATCTCTTCATCTTCGGTTCCTTGAATAATCTGAATATAGACTAACTTTAAAAAACAACATTTTTAAAGACACTTGATCATTGGAAGAAGAGTTATGACAAACCTAGACAGCATATTAAAAAGCAGAGACATCAGTTTTCTGACAAATGTCCATATATTTAAAATTATATATATTTTTTGTTGTTTAATGGGACTTCGTTCATAGCTCAGTGGGTTAAGAATCTGCCTGCAGTGCAAGAGACTGGGTTTGATCCTTGGGTTGGAAAGGTCTCCTAGAGAAGGAAATGGCTACCCATTCCATTATTCTTACCTCGAAAATCCCAGGGATAAAGGAACCTGGTGGGCTGCAGTCCATGGGGTCGCCAGGAGTCGGGCATGACTGAATGACTAACACACATGGTTTTATTCAGATATGAAAGTTGGACCATAATGAAAGCTGAGCACCAAAGAATTGATGACTTTGAGTTGTGGTGCTGAAGAAAACTCCTGAGAGTCCTTTGGACTCCAAGGTGATCAAACCAGTTAGTCCTATAAGAAATCAACTGAATAATCATTAGAAGAACTGCTGTTGAAGCTACAATACTTTGATAAGCTGACGTGAAGAACAGACTCATTGGAAAAGACTCTGATGCTGGGAAAGACTGAAGGCAAAAAGAAAAGGGGGTGACAGAGGACAGGATGGTGAGAAAGCATCACTGCCTCAATGGACATGAATATGAGCAATTTCCATGAGATAGTAGAGGGGAGCCTGTCGTGCTGGAATCCATGGAAGTCACAAAGACTCAGACACAACTGAACAATAAAACAGCAATGACAAAGGTTGAAACTATTTAATATTGGATGGAAACCATAACAGTATAGACCCCAGAAGTTAAATAGCAAGAAACAAAATCCTGAGCATTAGAAATATGAAAAAAAAATCTATGTTAAAACTCATCAACAATCACACTGCTAAATATGAGTTATAAAAAAAAAATCTTAAAAGAAGCCTGAGGAAAGGCAAATTTTGTATATAGAATCAAAGGATGACAGCACTTTTCTTGTTGGAAACAATGTAAGTGAGAAGACAATACAATAACACCTTTAAAGTACTAAAAAATCTGTCAGCATAGAATACTAAACCAAGTGAAAATGTATTTCAAAAACAAAGGAGAAATAAAGAATTTTTCAAACATATAATACCTAGAGTTCGTTATCAGAAGTCCTGCAATATATTAAAAAAAAATATTAAAGGGAGTCCTTCAAGCAGGAGCACAGTAGTTTAAAATGGAAATATGAAGCTACACAAAGGACTAAATAAATGGTAAAGGCTTTGACTGTGTGGATCACAATAAACTGTGGAATATTCTGAAAGAGATTGGATACCAGACCACCTGACCTATGCAGGTCAGGAAGAAACAGTTAGAACTGGACATGGAACAAAAAACTGGTTCCAAATAGGAAAAGGAGTACGTCAAGGCTGTATATTGTCACCCTGCTTATTTCACTTATATGCAGAGTACATCATGAGAAACACTGGGCTGGAAGAAGCACAAGCTGGAATCAAGATTGCTGGGAGAAATATCAATAACCTCAGATATGCAGATGACACCACCTTTATGGCAGAAAGTGAAGAGGCGCTAAAAAGCCTCTTGATGAAAGTGAAAGAGGAGAGCGAAAAAGTTGGCTTAAAGCTCAATGCTCAGACAATGAAGATCATGGGGTCTGGTCTCATCACTTTATGGCAAATAGATGGGGAAACAGTGACAGAATTTATTTTTGGGGGCTCCAAAATCACTGCAGATGATGACTGCATCCTTGAAATTAAAAGACCCTTACTCCTTGGAAGGAAAAGTATGACCAGCCTAGACAGCATATTGAAAAGCAGAGACATGACTTTGCCAATAGAGTCCATCTAGTCAAGGCTTTGATATTTCCAGTGGTCATGTATGGATGTGAGGGCTGGACTGTGAAGAAAGCTGAGCACTGAAGAACTGATGTTTTTGAACTGTGGTGTTGGAGAAGACTCTTGAGATTCCCTTGGACTGCAAGGAGATCCAACCAGTCCATCCTAAAGGATATCAGTCCTGAGTGTTCATTGGAAGGACTGATGTTGAAGCTGAAACTCCAAAGTTTGGCCACCTGATACGAAGAGCTGACTCATTTGCAAAGACCCTGATACTGGGAAAGATTGAAGTCAGAAGGAGAAGGGGATGACAGAGGATTAGATGGTTGGATGGCATCACCGACTCAATGGACATGAATTTGGGTGAACTCCGGGAGTTGCTGATAGACAGGGAGGCCTGGTGTGCTGTGGTTCAAGGGATGACAAAGAATCGGACATGACTGAGTGACTGCATTGAACTAAACTGAACACATTTGTAAATATATGACTATCTTTTTTACTTAATTCACTTCAGAACATAATTGAATGTTGAATGTAAAAATAATAGCAATGTATTGAAAAGTTTATATCATGTGTAGAAGAAAAATACATGGGTGCAGTAGCTCAAAATCCAGAAGGGAAGAAACTGAACTATAGCATAGAGTTCTTATAAAATGTGTGAATTAATTTAATATAATTAAAATTAGCCATTGATAAATTGAACAATAAAATCTAAATCCTAAAACAATCTCAAAAGAACATAAGAAGAGTTCAGTTCAGTTCATTTCAGTTGGTCAGTCATGTCCGACTGTGACCCTATGAATCACAGCACACCAGGCCTCCCTGTCCAGCACCAACTCCCAGAGTTCACTCAAGCTCATATCCATCGAGTTGGTGATACCATCCAGCCACTTCATCCTCTGTCGTCCCCTTCTCCTGCCCCCAATCCCTTCCAGCATTAGAGTCTTTTCAAATGAGTCAGCTCTTCACATGAGGTGGCCCAAATATTGGAGTTTCAGCTTCAGCATCAGTCCTTCCAATGAACACCCAGAACTGATTTCCTTTAGGATGGGCTGGTTGGATCTCCTTGCAGTCCAAGGGACTCTCAAGAGTCTTCTTCAACACCACAGTTCAAAAGCATCCATTCTTTGGCGATCAGCTTTCTTCACAGTCCAACTCTCACATCCATACATGACCACTGGGAAAACCATAGACTTAACTAGACAGACCTTTGTTGGCAAAGTAATATCTCTGCTTGTCAATATGCTATCTAGGTTGGCCATAACTTTCCTTCCAAGGAGTAAGCATCTTTTAATTTCCTGGCTGCAATCACCATCTGCAGTGATTTTGGAGCCCAAAAAAATAAAGTCTGACACTGTTTCCCTATCTATTTCCCATGAAGTGATGAGACCAGAATGCCATGATCTTTGTTTTCTGAATGATGAGTTTCAAGCCAACTTTTTCACTCTCCTCTTTCACTTTCATCAAGACGTATTTTTAGTTCATTTTCACTTTCTGCCATAAGGGTGGTATCATCTACATATCTGAGGTGATTGATATTTCTCCTGGCAATCTTGCTTCCAGCTTACGCTTCTTCCAGCCCAGTGTTTCTCATGATGTACTCTGCGTAGAAGTTAAATAAGCAGGGTGACAATATACAGCCTTGACGTACTCCTTTTCCTATTTGGAACCAGTCTGTTGTTCCATATGCAGTTCTAACTGTTGCTTCCTGACCTGCATAGAGGTTACTCAAGAGGCAGGTCAGGTGGTCTGGCATTCCTATCTCTTTCAGAATTTTCCACAATTTACTGTGATCCACACAGTCAAAGGCTTTGGCATAGTCAATAAAGCAGAAATAGATGCTTTTCTGGAGCTCTCTTCCCTTTTCGATGATCTGGCAGATGTGGCAATTTGATCTCTGGTTCCTCTGCCTTTTCTAAAACCAGCTTAAACATCTGGAATTTTATGGTTCATGTATTGCTGAAGCCTGGCTTGGAGAATTTTGAGCAATACTTTACTAGCATGTGATATGAGTGCAATTGTGCAGTAGTTTGAGCATTCTTTGGCATTGCCTTTCTTTGAGATTGGGATGAAAACTGACCTTTCCAGTAGCTAATAGTTAGTAAGTCAACGAAGGAGCTATAACAGATTTATTTTTAAAAATCACTTAACACAAAAACAGGTGGAAAATAGTATCTAAAAGGAATAAATGATTGCTACAAATAGGAAATAAAAACAAGGTATATTTGACTCAGTTATGTTAAATTAAGTGAAAATGGTCAAAGTACTCCATTTTCTTTAACTGCCAATAACTGAAAGACTTATTTTATATTCTCCTAACATATTTGGACTCTTAAAAATTTATTTAACTATTTATGAAATTTTCATTTATAATTGCATTTTTTGTTACTTAGAGCATTACAAATTCACGATAGACACAGTGCTATTGACTGAACTGTTCATTTGTTTATCTTTTCATAAACATACAGTAGGATACTTTTGTTGTACATGCTATGAATTTTAACATAAGTATGGACTTATATTGTTCATTTGCCCTGTCATGTCCGACTCTTTCAACTCCATGGACTGCAGCATGCCAGGCTACCTTGTCCTTCACCATCTCCTGGAGCTTGCTCAAACTCATGTCCATTGAGGCAGTGATGCCATCCAACCATCTGTCTCATCCTGTCATCCCCTTCTCCTGGCTTCAGTCTTTCCTTGAATCAGGGGCTTTTTCTAATGAGTCAGCTCTTCACATCAGGTGACCAAAGTATTAGAGTGTCAGCTTCAGCATCAGTCCTTCTGAAGACCTCAATAGCACTTCCATTTCTCAGCATCTGCTAAAATAGGAAGTTTTATATGCACATTATTAACATAAATATTTTTACCTGTTATTTCTTTATATATTATATTTTCATATATCTATTATACTTAAGTCTAGATTTAACTGGCTTTTTGTATTCAACACATCAAAATTTGTATAATGAATCTATTTATTTGTTTCAGAATTATCCCTCTCCTAGGTTCTGTTATCTAGGAAACGAGAAATTCTGTCTGTATTATTGACCCATGTTCAATACACTTTTTCACAATAAATACCTAGTAGTAGTATAAATGAGTAGCTTAGTTAATGCTAGACAGTTTCACTGTTAAGAGAACCCACAATTTCTTGGTGGGCTACAATATGTGCTAAATCACTTCACCTGTGTCTCGTTCTTTACAACTGTATAGACCATAGCCCGCTAGGGTTCTCTGTTCATGGGATTCTTCAGGCAAGAATACTGGAGTCAGTTGCTATGCCCTCTTCCAAGGGATCTTTCCAAGCCAGGAATTGAACTGGCATCTCTCATGTCTTCTGTGTTGGTAGGTGTGTTCTTTACTACTGCCATACGGGCTGTAGTATATATTTAAACAGATACTTTTCTGAAAGTGTAATTTAGTAGTTTAGTGGCTTATTCCTTGCAAGGCTGTAAAGAACCTTGTTTCTTTTCAATGTTGGACAGTTTATGTTGTATATATAAACTATTTTTAGATCTGTAGTAATTTCGCAGGTCTAATCTATATTATCTCTCAGTATTCACATCGTAGTTTTCTAGCTCGATTTGTTTAATAATCACCAGGTGAAGTGTAGTAATAATTACAGTCTCTTTCACTATCAGAGTTGTTTTCTCTGTTATAGCACTTTACCTCTGGGAATATAGTGTAGCCATTGCCTGTCCCCCTCCCCTCTTTTCCCCCCGGTATCTACAGTCATGAAGTAGCAGTAGAAGAATGGAAGGAATATATTACCATTTCAAAAAACACAATCTGTCTTCTGTGAAAGATGGTTTATTTGTTAGGTATAGGGACTGTATCTTTGGTACTATGGGCATACTTCAGTGAATAGGGCAGGATCATTCTATTCATCCAAGTGGGTGAGATTCCTTTGCTCACTGAGGTGAAGTTTGGATGGGCCACTGTGGCTTTTGTCAATTTAGTCACATCATCCTTTTTTTTTTTTTTAATTTTGTTATTTTTATTCTTAGTGTAGTTTTCTTAATCCCAACCTCTGCATATTCAGATTTGTGTGGATATTGAAAGGATTTGAATGAACTCTGACTGTAGTTTTATAGTAGGAAACAAATAAATAAATTCTGTGGTTTTTTAAACAGAGAATTGATGTTCCAAAAGTAGATTCTAGTAATAGGCTGAACAATTTATTGAGGAGATAGAAAAAAATGTGACAAAAACTAATGTCTTGTTCCATGAGTCTATTGTTATTGATTGAGGTTTATCTGCAAGCTATATGTCTGCACCCCATGAATGACATGACACAACTTGAGCCTGATATATTTTATTATTTCATGTTGAATAACACCCAAAATCTCTGGCCTCAAAATCCTGACATGGCAATTTGATTGAAATCATTGCCTATCTACAAAGATGGCACTGGCTGCTACTTTACTGACTCTCTGTCTTCACACTTGGATTAAAATTTTGCTCTCACTATTTCATTTCTAGGTGCTTCATACCAACATCACATTTGGCCTGAACTTCATGCCTCTCCATATTAGTATTGTTCTCATAAGGTTGGGAAGGATAGCTTAGAATATTTTTGACAAGATTTCTCTAACAACAAAACAAGGACCTAGGGAAAAACATCCTAAATGTTTCATAATATAAACCTGAGACTCAGTGCTGGAACTGTATATAGGCAGTAAGACTAGATGTGTAGTTCTAACTGTTGCTTCCTGACCTGCATACAGATTTCTCAAGAGGCAGGTTAGGTGGTCTGGTATTNACCTAAATCAAATCCCTTATGATTATACAGTGGAAGTGAGAAATAGATTTAAGTGAGCCTAGATCTGATTATCATAGTAAGTGGTACCATATATACCATATATCATTTGCATGTGGAATCTAAACTATGATGTAAATGAACACATGTATGAAGCAAAAACAGACTCACAGACATAGAGCAGACTTGTGGTTGCCAAGCCGGGGAGGGCTAGGGTAGGGAAAAATTGGAAGTTTGAAATTAGCCCATGCAACTGGTATATAGAGGGTGAATAAACAACAAGACCCTACTGTATAGCACAGCGAACTACATTCAAGATCTTGTAATAAATCACAATAGAAAATAGTATGTTTATATATATATATATATATATATATATACACAGACACATAAATATATATATATTTAATCAAAAAAAAAAGAAAATAAATACAAGGATTTTTACTCAGAATTCATTGAAAGAAAATAATGCCTTTTAATTGTTTGATGGGATAAACACATAATTCATATAAAAATTCTGTAAATCTAGTGTTATAAAAAGAATTGTATTAACATTGAGAAGTTAGGACTAGAGATGCAAGCTGGATGGAATAACATATAGTCAACAGAGCTGATTTGAATTATTCAAGCTAGTTATGCTCTATAAAGTTGTGTATTTTCAACTAAATCCCAGAAACAAAGAAGAATCAGAAAAGAGGAAAAAGTAAACATGAAAGACACACTGAAAAATTCTAAAAATGAGTAATTGGAATACCTGAAAAAAAGAAGAAAGATAATGGGTATGAACCAGTATGTGATTATTGGTTTAGAAAAAAAAAAAATTTAGAAAAATATAAAAATGGATGAAAGATGTTAATTCATTATTAAAGACTGATGAAATAAAAACAGGATAAATAGTGTAAATCACAGACCGCAACTGGAAGACTTTCATGTATATACAATTTTGTATATTTACTGCATATCTAAAATATTCATTTTTATAATTAGAAAGTTTCTTTTTCCAGCTAGCAGAAAGTTTTTATCTGAATGTGTTTTGAATTTTATCAAATAATTTTTCCCATTTATTTAGACAATCCAATCACATGATTTTTCTCTTTAATGCATTTTTGTGATGAAAAGCACTGATTGATTTTTAAATGTTAAACCACCCTCACATTCCTGGAATAAAACACAAGTGAGTTTTGATGAATTTTATTTTATATATTTCTAGATTTGATTTGCTGATATTTTACATTAGAATTCCTAATTTTTATTTAGGTGATAAATTGTTTTCCAGTTGTCCTTACTTATAGTGTTTGCAAAATTTTGGTATTAATATCTCGCTGCTTGTATTAAGAAGAATGCAAAGTGTTTCCAACTTGTCTCTCTTTTGAAAAAATCTGTGTAGGACTGATATAAGTTTTTCCTCACATGTTGTAAGATCTCACTTGTAAAACTGACATGAATAATTTTCTCTGTGAAACTTACTTGAGACAAACAATACCAATACTAGATAAAAATTTCAAATATTCAAATTTCCTATTATATTTTGTATCTTTTTTAGTAAATCTTACTTTTCGGAAGATGTATTTTGTGTAAAATGTTAAGTTTATTACCATCTCTTTGCTATAAGATTATCTAATTATCTTCTTAATTCCATACTTGCAATTTGTGTTTTTTCTATTTTTTTTCTTGTCAAACAACCAAGTTAACTGTATGATTTTAAAGCCAATTTTGTATTTCCTTGATTTTTACTCTTATCTTTGTTATTTGATCACTTCTCTTTTCTTTGAAATTGATTTTACATTTGTTTTTCTATCACATTAAGCTAGACGCTTTGGTCTTAGAGACCTTAGGTCTCTAACAACTTTTTGTTTATTTTTTACAGGCATAGGCTTAAAGCTAAGAATTTATCTTGAAGCACTTCTCTAGTTGCATCCCAGAAGTCTCATGTCTTATTATCATCCTCTCAGTACATGTAGCTAGAGAGTGAGGAAGAAATCATTTCTCAGAGAATGTTTAAGGTGATATGACAACATAGAGTGACTAGAGGTTAGGTGGCAACATCAACATATACCTGTTAAAAAGCATTTTATAAACAGAAAACAGAGGATGCAGCTCTAAAGGACACTTAAATTGAAAGGATAATGACAGTATAAAGAGAAGAAAAAAACAAAGAAATACCATTCTTTCTCATACTATTAACTCACCTAAAATTTTGTAGAACAATGTCTTTACAGAAATAAGCAATGTACTAATTTTATTGCAAAGTAAAAAAGTAAGTAAGTAAAGTCACTCAGTCGTGTCCGACTCTTTGTGACCCCATGGACTGCAGCCCACCAGGCAGGTTAGGTGGCAACATCAACATATACCTGTTAAAAAGCATTTTATAAACAGAAAACAGAGGATGCAGCTCTAAAGGACACTTAAATTGAAAGGATAATGACAGTATAAAGAGAAGAAAAAAACAAAGAAATACCATTCTTTCTCATACTATTAACTCACCTAAAATTTTGTAGAACAATGTCTTTACAGAAATAAGCAATGTACTAATTTTATTGCAAAGTAAAAAAGTAAGTAAGTAAAGTCACTCAGTCGTGTCCGACTCTTTGTGACCCCATGGACTGCAGCCCACCAGGCTCCTCAGTCCATGAGATTCTCCAAGCAAGAACACTGGAGTGGGTTGCCATTTCCTTCTCCAGGGGATCTGCCCAACCCAGGGATCGAACCCGGGTCTCCCACATTGGAGGCAGACACTTCAACCTTTGAGCCACCAGGGAAATCCCAGTAGGTATTTTATTGCAGTAGGTATTAAGTCTGTAACTTCGCATGCTATTAATCATTTCCTTTAATTGTATTCTGATTTTTATTCTTTACTTTTGATAGACTGCTTTCCATTTGGATGACATATATATTTGATAGTTTTGCCTAATATTTGGACACAAATTGATTCATTGAGATTTTTAAAGCCCAGCAATAAACCACATATTTTTAAACAAAATTTGTTCATGAATTTTTGTTATGTCAAAAGTTTTTTTTTTTTTTTTTAATCAGTAGCAAGGGAATTACATTTATGGACTACTATGCTGTGTAATATAAAAACAAAACTTCCCCAGTGGTAATTACTTTTATATTCCATTTCTATTACC
Source organism: Oreotragus oreotragus (assembly GCA_006410675.1). Classification (NCBI taxonomy): domain Eukaryota; kingdom Metazoa; phylum Chordata; class Mammalia; order Artiodactyla; family Bovidae; genus Oreotragus; species Oreotragus oreotragus. Next base: position 220,609 of record SJYX01005026.1, read on the forward strand.
CAGTATCTCATGGACCTAGTCAAATGGAACTGGGTGAAATATGTTCTTGTTGAAATGAATAAACTTAATCTGTTTACTGCAATGTTTTAAATCATAATTAAAATAATTTGAAAACAAGGAGAGAAATCCAGAAGGGTAAGTTCAGTATTTTTAGAATTTATGGCAAATATGTTGAATAAATAGGCTGAAACTTCTTATTTACTTTCATAGATTGGAGAAGGAAATGACAACCCACTCCAGTGTTCTTGTCTGAAGAATCCCAGGGACGAGGGAGCCTGGTGGGCTGCCGTCTCTGGGGTCACACAGAGTTGGACACGACTGAAGCAACTTAGCAGCAGCAGCAGCAGCATTCAAGATGTAGGACATTCTAGATTAAGAAAACAATACAAATTATCAGATAAACAATTAGTACCTTAAATATCACAAAGAAGAGATCTAGGTTTCACAGAAAATAGAGGACTTTGGTTTGAACTGCATTGCACACATACACACACACACAAACATACACAAGTTAGTCTAATTCAAAGACAGTTTATTGTTTATTCCATACACTAATTACTCTACTATAATCACAGAACTAAAATAAACATGGAAGTGACCCTGAAGCATGTAAAATCAGCTCTATCTTGATGGTTTATATAAGTTAAAATCTTACCTGGGTCAAGATCTGATGTTAAGCTAACGAGTGAGTGAGAAAAACTTTATGATTAAGAAAATTATTATAGAAGTAGTTATGACATATTACAGCATCTACTGAGATTTTGTGAGAATTAGAGAGTAAATTTTTATTATAAACATTGTTACCCTATAAGAGTTGGTGAGCTGAGAGCAAGCTAGATTTTAGTCCTATCTTCCTCCCTCCATACCCCCATACACTTCATCACTTCTACATCTCAGTGCCCTTCTATAAGGCCTAATTTACACATCTGGATATGGCAGTCCTGGAGCTACTTTATGTGGCTTCCATGGACCCACATTTCATACTTCTGAGATTATATCACCATTAGGTGCACATAATGTGTGCTTGGTTACTTCAGTCATGTCTGACTCCTTGCGACCCTGTGGACTGTAGTCTGCCAGACTCTTCTGTTTGTGGGATTCTCCAGGCAAGAATACTGGGATGGATGGCCATTTCCTTCTCCAGGGATCTTCCCGAGCCAGGATTGAACCTGGGTCTCTTACACCTTCTGCATTAGCAGGCAAATTCTTTACCACTAGCACCACCTGGGAAGCCCAATGTACATGATATATATGTAATATATTTATATATATGTATATATATATATATATTTTCTTTTGGAAAAGAAGCAGAGCATTAATCAAATATTCATGACAAGATATTGTCCTCACAAAACGCTAGAAACAGATTATAGGATCAACCAATTCAATTATTTAAAATGAAATTTATTATTTTATTTACTTAGCTGTACTTAGATTATTTTGTCCTGTCAATGGTGGCCTAGTTAAGGTAATAAATGCATAAATCTTATCCTATTGTTGTATCTGTTATAGGAAACTTTACTAATAGAGGATTTTTACAAAAATCTTGCAAACATAGATGAAAATATTTGGAGGTAGGACTCTTCTTTTGGGACATAGAAATTCTATAGTTACCAACTCAAAGGGATGAGAAGACTAAAAGAAAAATCACTTTTTAGTAGAACTGAGATAGAACCTATGAACCTTCTTGATATGACTAGTTTCTATCTATTCAAAATCATTTTGAATATCATAGATGCTAACCATTTAAATAACATTTCATTAAAAAAAATAAAAGTGCCTGTTTTAACAATTTCAAAACTTTTATTCACAAATTTATGTGTTGTATCTTTAACCACTTTATAGAATGTTCATTTAAATTCACTACAGGGAAATGCAACTAATCTTTTAAATGATGCTTTTCAGATAAATGACAACACCAGATGTTTGTCTTTGTCATAATTGTTTCACTTAATAGATATACATAGAATTATATGCTGTCTTAGAAAAAGATTTTCATTTGTAGATGTTGAATTCTTATCTTCAAATCCCTTACTATAAGCTGTAGGAAAAAAAGTGAAATATTTCTGTTCACTCCTAAACATGACACAGTTTGGGAGTGAACAGGAAGCTTTTCTCCCCCTCAGACTCACTTGGTTCTGCTCGTTCCAAAACGACTTTAATGAAAATACAGTGCAAGTGATTTTGAATGATTTTGACCTTAACTAGGTCAGTCCTATTTTTTTTCTTGTTCTTCTGACAGATGTAAGGAATACTGTGTTGTAGACTGCATGATACTCTATGATTGACTTAGACAGGGTGTGAATAGTGCTGCAAAGCAGGGGAGCGACATTGAGCTTTCAAAGTGACAGACTGGTTACAGAGTGATTGAAGAGGTATATGTTCTAGCATGTATGTGATGGGCTTGGAAAGAAAAAAGGAGGAATGAGGGGCGGGGGAGCACATTGCTGGTATCCATTCTAGTTTCTTCTTTTACATGTGCATTACTGTCACAGTGTAGGAAGAAGCATAAAGATAAGCTGGCCCAAACTTCTTTTCATACAAGAAATAAAATAGAATTCATATGAATAGATGTGATATTTCAGTTTTAAGACAGATGAATATATATGTACATACATAAGCATATAAAATATGTTCAAGATCATTAATAATTAAGGAAATGCAAATTAAATTCACAAATGGACTCTGTTACACACATTAGAAAGGAGGAAATTGAAGACTGACTAAACAGATTGTCTTAGCTTGGACTGCTATAACAAAGAACCATAGACCAGATGGTGCATGGAAAATAGAAATTTTTTTTCTCATTATTCTGGAGGCTATCAGAATTTCAGCATGGTTGGGTTCTAATGGCAGCCCTCTTCTGAGCTGCACACTGCTGACTTCTTCTTGTATCCTCACATGATAAAAAGAGGGCAAGAGAGCTCTCTGGGATCCTTTTTGTTAAGGAACTAATCCCATTCATGAGAGTGGAGTCTTCCAAAGGCCCAACCTTCTAAAACCATCATGTTGGAGAGAGGGTTTCAACATATGAATTTTGGGTGCATATGTGAATGTGCAATCCATTACACCAAGTACTGGTGACTATCTGGAATAACTGGACTTCTCATATAATTTCTGAAGGGAATATAAATGGTACAATTGTTTATATAAGATACCATTTATATAATGGTACAAACATCTTGTGGCAGTTTCTTAAATAGGCAAAGGTAAACCTACCAAATGGCTCAGACATTCTACTCTTAGTTTTTCAACCCAAAAGAAAAGAATTCATATGTTCAAATAAAGACTTGTACATAATGTCTGCAGTAGTTTTCTTTGTGTTAGTCAGAATTTGGAAAAAAAAAATCAATGTTTGGGAGTTCGTGTAAAAAAATAAATAAATACAAAAAAAATTAATTAAAAAAAAATCAACAGGTAAATAAAAAAAGTGACCTATCCAATCAATAAAATTTACTCAGCAATAAAAATAAATGAACCATTGATACTCACAATAGCATGGTGAATGTCTATCAATTTTGAGGATTGAAGTAAGTCAGACTGAAAATTGAAAACAGCCTATCATGTCATTTATATAAAATTATCTGTATATATACATATATGTTGTCGTTTAGTCACTAAACACGTACAACTCTTTTGCAAACCCGTGGACAGTAGCCCACTAGGCTCCTTTGTTGAGACTTTCCAGGCAAGAATACTGGAGTGGGTTGCCGTTTCCTTCTCCAGGAATTTTCCCAACCAGGGATTGAACCCATATCTCCTTCATTGGCAGGAGGGTTTTTTACCACTGAGCCACCTAAACATGCAAAGTAATTTATAATGACAGAAAATAAGTAAATGGTTTCCTATGAAACTAGGGTGGAGAAAGAGGAGATGGAGATTACAAAAGGCCATGAAAGAACATTTAGAAGTGATGGATATGCTAATTATTGTTATCCTGATGACTTTATGGGAATATAACTCTAAAATATGCTAAAACTTGATAAAATGTAGTGAGCTATATTGGGCTTTCAGAAATAGTGGTAACCCAATAGGAAAAGGAGTATGTCAAGGCTGTATATTGTCACCCTGCTTATTTAACTTCTATGCAGAGTACATCATGAGAAACGCTGGACTGGAAGAAGCACAGGCTGGAATCAAGATTGTCGGGGGAAATATCAATAACCTCAGATATGCAGATGACACCTCCCTTATGGCAGAAAGTGAAGAACTAAAAAGCCTTTTGATGAAAGTGAAAGAGGAGAGTGAAAAAGTTGGCTTAAAGCTCAACATTCAGAAAACGAAGATCATGACATCTGGTCCCATCACTTCATGGCAAATAGATGGGCAAACGGTGGATGACTTTATTTTTCTGGACTCCAAAATCACTGCAGATGGTGACTGCAGCCATGAAATTAAAAGACACGTATTCCTTGGAAGGAAAGTTATGACCAACCTAGACAGCATATTGAAAAGCAGAGACATTACTTTGCCAACAAAGTCCGTCTAGTCAAGGCTATGGTTTTTCCTGTGGTCATGTATGGATGTGAGAGTTGGACTGTGAACAAAGCTGAGTGCCAAAGAATTGATGCTTTTGAACTGTGGTGCTGGAAAAGACTCTTAGCATCCCTTGGACTGCAAGGAGATCCAACCAGTCCATCCTAAAGGAGATCAGTCCTGGGTGTTCATTGGTAGGACTGATGTTGAAGCTGAACCTCCAATACTTTGGCCACGTGATGTGAAGGGCTGACTCACTTGCAAAGACCCTGATGCTGGGAAAGATTGAGAGCAGGAAGAGAAGGAGACGACAGAGGATGAGTTGGTTGGATTGCATCACCGACTCAATGGACATGGGTTTGGGTGAACTCCGGTAGTTGGTGATGGACTGGGAGAAATGACTTGGCGTGGTGTGGTTCGTGGGATAACAAAGAGTCAGACGTGACTGAGTGACTCAACTGAACTGAACTGAATGCAAAATGCTTCTAAGATACTTTGAGTCAGATTTTTACTTCCTTTGATTCTGATATATATCTACTATACACTATAGTGAAGTGAAGTGAAGTGAAGTGACTCGGTCGTGTCCGACTCTTTGCAACCCCATGGACTGTAGCCTACAAGGCTCCACTCTCCATGGAATTTTCCAGGCAAGAGTACTAGAGTGGGTTGCCATTTCCTTCTCCAGGGAATCTTCCCCACCCAGGGATCGAACCCAGGTCTCCCACATTGCAAGCAGATGATTTACCATCTGAGCCACCAGGGAAGCCTATACACTATACATCTACACACACACACACACACACACACACACACACANTCCACTCTCCATGGAATTTTCCAGGCAAGAGTACTAGAGTGGGTTGCCATTTCCTTCTCCAGGGAATCTTCCCCACCCAGGGATCGAACCCAGGTCTCCCACATTGCAAGCAGATGATTTACCATCTGAGCCACCAGGGAAGCCTATACACTATACATCTACACACACACACACACACACACACACACACACATATATATATACACCATACACTACTATATATATCTACTATACACAATGCAGGTTTCAATGGTAAAGTACATAAAAATGTTCTGAAATACAATTCTTCATCAGATTTAATTCCCACTGCAAAATGCCTACTAGAAAATAAATTAGTGATATATAAATGAAAGAGTGTTCATTAAGAAATACATATTTGTTGAGCATCATCAAGTATGTTGCAGACTTTAGTGTTGAGGCTGGTAATACCAAACAGAAAATCATAAACAGCCTGCCATAGGAGGGGAGGATTTTATCTGGAGCTGATAAGGGTGGATATTAAATAGACACACTGTGTGATTCTGATCCAGATATAAGCAGATGATGTGGAGAAAAATTAACTTAGAGAATTCAGAATCAAGAACCTTTAACAAGAGGTATCTCAGACATCTTGACACTTCATGGAATTCTGTCAGAATTCTTGACCTCAGTATGATCATCATTGTTATCATCATCATCACAGAAAATATTTGTCTTGTATATATAGGAAATATTCTGACTTATAAATTTATAAGACTTTTAAAATTCATACAGTATATATACCACAGTGATTTTTTAATTTATTTGAAATATTTAGCACCGTTACTGATTTATCTAAAAGCATAATTTTCACCTGATTTCATTTTCTTTTCTTTAAATGGAATCTACTNGTTCTTGCCTGGAGAATCCCAGGGATAGTGGAGCCCAATGGGCTGCTGTCTGTGGGGTCGCACAGAGTCAGACACGACTGAAGCGACTTAACAGCAGCAGCAGCAGCAGCAGCTACTGCAGCATCTTTGCTTAACAACAACAGCAACAATAATCCTACTGAAATTATATAGTTTGGGGTTTTATGTTTAGAACTATAGCTCACTTTGAATTATTTTCCCATTGTTAAAGGGAAAAAAATCAAAATTTGCTTATTAAGCATAAGGATATTCAGTTGTTCCAACACCAATAGAGTTAAAAATTAGTTCTTTCTTCACTGAATTAACTTTGCACCTTTGTCAAAAATCTGGTGTCAACTTATGAGATTGTTTGTTTCTGGACCACCTATTTCTTGGTGGTTCTCTTGATCTACTTGTCAGTTTTGATACCAGTTCCATGCTTTTGGTAATATAAGCTCTGCGGTTAAGAATCTGCCTTACAATGCAGGAGACAAAAGAGATGTGGGTTCCATCCCTGGGCTGGGAAGATACCCTGGAGAAGGAAATGGCAATCTACTCCATTATTCTTGCCTAGGAAATCCCATGGACTGAGGAGCCTGGAGGGCTATAGTCCATAGGATCACAGAAGAGTTGGACATGACATAGAACTAAGCAACAACAAAGTCAAGTTTAGTTTTGTAACCAACTTTTTTCATTTTTAAGTTGTTTTGGCTCTTCATTGTATTGCCAGATTAATTTTAGCATCCACTTGTCAATTTCCACAAAAGGACTTGTGGAAATTCTGACTGGAGTGCATTGAAGCTAAAGATCAATTTGGGGAGAATTGATGTTTTACCCATATTGAATTCCTCAGGCAATAACAAACTATGCATCTCCATTTATTTAGGTCTTCTTTCATTCCTCTCAATAATGCTTTCTAATTTTCAGTTTACAAGTTTTGTGGGATTTTGGTCAGATTTACCCCTAAAAGTTTTATATTATTTTATACTATTGCAATATCTACTGCTTGTTAAATTTTAATTTCCATTTTAACTGTTGAGTCATAGGAATGCAGTTTACTTTTGTATATTGATCTTGTGTTCTGAAACCTTGATAAACTTTCATAGTAGTTACCATACCTTTATTTTTGCATACCCCACTGAAATTCCTATATAGAAAAACACAAGTTTTATATTATTTTATACTATTGCAATATCTACTGCTTGTTAAATTTTAATTTCCATTTTAACTGTTGAGTCATAGGAATGCAGTTTACTTTTGTATATTGATCTTGTGTTCTGAAACCTTGATAAACTTTCATAGTAGTTACCATACCTTTATTTTTGCATACCCCACTGAAATTCCTATATAGAAAAACACACTATTTGAGAAAAAGAAGTGTTCACATCTTTTTTTCAAACTTTTGTGACTATTACTTCCTTTTTCTTTATGTATGGCACTGGCTGAACCTTCCAGCACAATGATAAAAATAAATGGTGAGACATCTTTGTTATTTTGAACATGAATTTGAGCAAACTCTGGGAGACAGTGTAACAGAGGAGTCTGGCATTCTGCCGTCCATGCAATCACAAAGAGTTAGACATGACTTAGTGACTGAACAACAAAAAACAATTAGGCCCTGCCAATAGAGAGCACCAGAAAGATTGCACAGCAGTGGGAAAAGGGCTTGCTCTGATTGTGTGCTTCTTGATGGCTTTCTGTTCCCATCAGTAACACCCACCAACTCTTCCTCCCAGTGGCAATTGATTCCAGCTTACATTCTCCTCTCTAGAACTAACCAAACTAGGCTTGAGTCTCTTAATGACATCGGTATCAAAAGCCTGATGCATGTTCCTTCCAGGTCTGTGTGTCAGACCCACAGGGTATCCCTCTGATCTCAGAGGTACCAATCGAAGGCTCTTTCCCCAAGGTCTGAATTTCAACTCTAGAGCCACCTTCCCTGTCTCTTATACACATCTAGATGTGTATAAGAGACAGCTCTAAGTCTGTGGCTTTTTAAATTTCTCTCAGAAGTGTTTTTAGATGAGCCAAAATATATAGATAATTTTAGAAGTCCCTTTTTTCAAAAATTATTTTTAAATGTCATGCTTCAGTATTTTATCTAAGACATCTTTGCAATGGCATCCCACTCCAGTACTCTTGCCTGGAAACTCCCATGGATGGAGGGACCTGGTAGGCTGCAGTCCATGGGATCGCTGAGTCAGACACGACTGAGCGACTTCACTTTCACTTTTCACTTTCATGCATTGGAGAAGGAAATGACAACCCACTCCAGTGTTCTTGCCTGGAGAATCCCAGGGATAGTGGAGCCCAATGGGCTGCTGTCTGTGGGGTCGCACAGAGTCAGACACGACTGAAGCGACTTAACAGCAGCAGCAGCAGCAGCAGCTACTGCAGCATCTTTGCTTAACAACAACAGCAACAATAATCCTACTGAAATTATATAGTTTGGGGTTTTATGTTTAGAACTATAGCTCACTTTGAATTATTTTCCCATTGTTAAAGGGAAAAAAATCAAAATTTGCTTATTAAGCATAAGGATATTCAGTTGTTCCAACACCAATAGAGTTAAAAATTAGTTCTTTCTTCACTGAATTAACTTTGCACCTTTGTCAAAAATCTGGTGTCAATTTATGAGATTGTTTGTTTCTGGACCACCTATTTCTTGGTGGTTCTCTTGATCTACTTGTCAGTTTTGATACCAGTTCCATGCTTTTGGTAATATAAGCTCTGCGGTTAAGAATCTGCCTTACAATGCAGGAGACAAAAGAGATGTGGGTTCCATCCCTGGGCTGGGAAGATACCCTGGAGAAGGAAATGGCAATCTACTCCATTATTCTTGCCTAGGAAATCCCATGGACTGAGGAGCCTGGAGGGCTATAGTCCATAGGATCACAGAAGAGTTGGACATGACATAGAACTAAGCAACAACAAAGTCAAGTTTAGTTTTGTAACCAACTTTTTTCATTTTTAAGTTGTTTTGGCTCTTCATTGTATTGCCAGATTAATTTTAGCATCCACTTGTCAATTTCCACAAAAGGACTTGTGGAAATTCTGACTGGAGTGCATTGAAGCTAAAGATCAATTTGGGGAGAATTGATGTTTTACCCATATTGAATTCCTCAGGCAATAACAAACTATGCATCTCCATTTATTTAGGTCTTCTTTCATTCCTCTCAATAATGCTTTCTAATTTTCAGTTTACAAGTTTTGTGGGATTTTGGTCAGATTTACCCCTAAAAGTTTTATATTATTTTATACTATTGCAATATCTACTGCTTGTTAAATTTTAATTTCCATTTTAACTGTTGAGTCATAGGAATGCAGTTTACTTTTGTATATTGATCTTGTGTTCTGAAACCTTGATAAACTTTCATAGTAGTTACCATACCTTTATTTTTGCATACCCCACTGAAATTCCTATATAGAAAAACACACTATTTGAGAAAAAGAAGTGTTCACATCTTTTTTTCAAACTTTTGTGACTATTACTTCCTTTTTCTTTATGTATGGCACTGGCTGAACCTTCCAGCACAATGATAAAAATAAATGGTGAGACATCTTTGTTATTTTGAACATGAATTTGAGCAAACTCTGGGAGACAGTGTAACAGAGGAGTCTGGCATTCTGCCGTCCATGCAATCACAAAGAGTTAGACATGACTTAGTGACTGAACAACAAAAAACAATTAGGCCCTGCCAATAGAGAGCACCAGAAAGATTGCACAGCAGTGGGAAAAGGGCTTGCTCTGATTGTGTGCTTCTTGATGGCTTTCTGTTCCCATCAGTAACACCCACCAACTCTTCCTCCCAGTGGCAATTGATTCCAGCTTACATTCTCCTCTCTAGAACTAACCAAACTAGGCTTGAGTCTCTTAATGACATCGGTATCAAAAGCCTGATGCATGTTCCTTCCAGGTCTGTGTGTCAGACCCACAGGGTATCCCTCTGATCTCAGAGGTACCAATCGAAGGCTCTTTCCCCAAGGTCTGAATTTCAACTCTAGAGCCACCTTCCCTGTCTCTTATACACATCTAGATGTGTATAAGAGACAGCTCTAAGTCTGTGGCTTTTTAAATTTCTCTCAGAAGTGTTTTTAGATGAGCCAAAATATATAGATAATTTTAGAAGTCCCTTTTTTCAAAAATTATTTTTAAATGTCATGCTTCAGTATTTTATCTAAGACATCTTTGCAATGGCATCCCACTCCAGTACTCTTGCCTGGAAACTCCCATGGATGGAGGGACCTGGTAGGCTGCAGTCCATGGGATCGCTGAGTCAGACACGACTGAGCGACTTCACTTTCACTTTTCACTTTCATGCATTGGAGAAGGAAATGACAACCCACTCCAGTGTTCTTGCCTGGAGAATCCCAGGGATAGTGGAGCCCAATGGGCTGCTGTCTGTGGGGTCGCACAGAGTCAGACACGACTGAAGCGACTTAACAGCAGCAGCAGCAGCAGCAGCTACTGCAGCATCTTTGCTTAACAACAACAGCAACAATAATCCTACTGAAATTATATAGTTTGGGGTTTTATGTTTAGAACTATAGCTCACTTTGAATTATTTTCCCATTGTTAAAGGGAAAAAAATCAAAATTTGCTTATTAAGCATAAGGATATTCAGTTGTTCCAACACCAATAGAGTTAAAAATTAGTTCTTTCTTCACTGAATTAACTTTGCACCTTTGTCAAAAATCTGGTGTCAATTTATGAGATTGTTTGTTTCTGGACCACCTATTTCTTGGTGGTTCTCTTGATCTACTTGTCAGTTTTGATACCAGTTCCATGCTTTTGGTAATATAAGCTCTGCGGTTAAGAATCTGCCTTACAATGCAGGAGACAAAAGAGATGTGGGTTCCATCCCTGGGCTGGGAAGATACCCTGGAGAAGGAAATGGCAATCTACTCCATTATTCTTGCCTAGGAAATCCCATGGACTGAGGAGCCTGGAGGGCTATAGTCCATAGGATCACAGAAGAGTTGGACATGACATAGAACTAAGCAACAACAAAGTCAAGTTTAGTTTTGTAACCAACTTTTTTCATTTTTAAGTTGTTTTGGCTCTTCATTGTATTGCCAGATTAATTTTAGCATCCACTTGTCAATTTCCACAAAAGGACTTGTGGAAATTCTGACTGGAGTGCATTGAAGCTAAAGATCAATTTGGGGAGAATTGATGTTTTACCCATATTGAATTCCTCAGGCAATAACAAACTATGCATCTCCATTTATTTAGGTCTTCTTTCATTCCTCTCAATAATGCTTTCTAATTTTCAGTTTACAAGTTTTGTGGGATTTTGGTCAGATTTACCCCTAAAAGTTTTATATTATTTTATACTATTGCAATATCTACTGCTTGTTAAATTTTAATTTCCATTTTAACTGTTGAGTCATAGGAATGCAGTTTACTTTTGTATATTGATCTTGTGTTCTGAAACCTTGATAAACTTTCATAGTAGTTACCATACCTTTATTTTTGCATACCCCACTGAAATTCCTATATAGAAAAACACACTATTTGAGAAAAAGAAGTGTTCACATCTTTTTTTCAAACTTTTGTGACTATTACTTCCTTTTTCTTTATGTATGGCACTGGCTGAACCTTCCAGCACAATGATAAAAATAAATGGTGAGACATCTTTGTTATTTTGAACATGAATTTGAGCAAACTCTGGGAGACAGTGTAACAGAGGAGTCTGGCATTCTGCCGTCCATGCAATCACAAAGAGTTAGACATGACTTAGTGACTGAACAACAAAAAACAATTAGGCCCTGCCAATAGAGAGCACCAGAAAGATTGCACAGCAGTGGGAAAAGGGCTTGCTCTGATTGTGTGCTTCTTGATGGCTTTCTGTTCCCATCAGTAACACCCACCAACTCTTCCTCCCAGTGGCAATTGATTCCAGCTTACATTCTCCTCTCTAGAACTAACCAAACTAGGCTTGAGTCTCTTAATGACATCGGTATCAAAAGCCTGATGCATGTTCCTTCCAGGTCTGTGTGTCAGACCCACAGGGTATCCCTCTGATCTCAGAGGTACCAATCGAAGGCTCTTTCCCCAAGGTCTGAATTTCAACTCTAGAGCCACCTTCCCTGTCTCTTATACACATCTAGATGTGTATAAGAGACAGCTCTAAGTCTGTGGCTTTTTAAATTTCTCTCAGAAGTGTTTTTAGATGAGCCAAAATATATAGATAATTTTAGAAGTCCCTTTTTTCAAAAATTATTTTTAAATGTCATGCTTCAGTATTTTATCTAAGACATCTTTGCAATGGCATCCCACTCCAGTACTCTTGCCTGGAAACTCCCATGGATGGAGGGACCTGGTAGGCTGCAGTCCATGGGATCGCTGAGTCAGACACGACTGAGCGACTTCACTTTCACTTTTCACTTTCATGCATTGGAGAAGGAAATGACAACCCACTCCAGTGTTCTTGCCTGGAGAATCCCAGGGATAGTGGAGCCCAATGGGCTGCTGTCTGTGGGGTCGCACAGAGTCAGACACGACTGAAGCGACTTAACAGCAGCAGCAGCAGCAGCAGCTACTGCAGCATCTTTGCTTAACAACAACAGCAACAATAATCCTACTGAAATTATATAGTTTGGGGTTTTATGTTTAGAACTATAGCTCACTTTGAATTATTTTCCCATTGTTAAAGGGAAAAAAATCAAAATTTGCTTATTAAGCATAAGGATATTCAGTTGTTCCAACACCAATAGAGTTAAAAATTAGTTCTTTCTTCACTGAATTAACTTTGCACCTTTGTCAAAAATCTGGTGTCAATTTATGAGATTGTTTGTTTCTGGACCACCTATTTCTTGGTGGTTCTCTTGATCTACTTGTCAGTTTTGATACCAGTTCCATGCTTTTGGTAATATAAGCTCTGCGGTTAAGAATCTGCCTTACAATGCAGGAGACAAAAGAGATGTGGGTTCCATCCCTGGGCTGGGAAGATACCCTGGAGAAGGAAATGGCAATCTACTCCATTATTCTTGCCTAGGAAATCCCATGGACTGAGGAGCCTGGAGGGCTATAGTCCATAGGATCACAGAAGAGTTGGACATGACATAGAACTAAGCAACAACAAAGTCAAGTTTAGTTTTGTAACCAACTTTTTTCATTTTTAAGTTGTTTTGGCTCTTCATTGTATTGCCAGATTAATTTTAGCATCCACTTGTCAATTTCCACAAAAGGACTTGTGGAAATTCTGACTGGAGTGCATTGAAGCTAAAGATCAATTTGGGGAGAATTGATGTTTTACCCATATTGAATTCCTCAGGCAATAACAAACTATGCATCTCCATTTATTTAGGTCTTCTTTCATTCCTCTCAATAATGCTTTCTAATTTTCAGTTTACAAGTTTTGTGGGATTTTGGTCAGATTTACCCCTAAAAGTTTTATATTATTTTATACTATTGCAATATCTACTGCTTGTTAAATTTTAATTTCCATTTTAACTGTTGAGTCATAGGAATGCAGTTTACTTTTGTATATTGATCTTGTGTTCTGAAACCTTGATAAACTTTCATAGTAGTTACCATACCTTTATTTTTGCATACCCCACTGAAATTCCTATATAGAAAAACACATTATTTGAGAAAAAGAAGTGTTCACATCTTTTTTTCAAACTTTGGTGACTATTACTTCCTTTTTCTTTATGTATGGCACTGGCTGAACCTTCCAGCACAATGATAAAAATAAATGGTGAGACATCTTTGTTATTTTGAACATGAATTTGAGCAAACTCTGGGAGACAGTGTAACAGAGGAGTCTGGCATTCTGCCGTCCATGCAATCACAAAGAGTTAGACATGACTTAGTGACTGAACAACAAAAAACAATTAGGCCCTGCCAATAGAGAGCACCAGAAAGATTGCACAGCAGTGGGAAAAGGGCTTGCTCTGATTGTGTGCTTCTTGATGGCTTTCTGTTCCCATCAGTAACACCCACCAACTCTTCCTCCCAGTGGCAATTGATTCCAGCTTACATTCTCCTCTCTAGAACTAACCAAACTAGGCTTGAGTCTCTTAATGACATCGGTATCAAAAGCCTGATGCATGTTCCTTCCAGGTCTGTGTGTCAGACCCACAGGGTATCCCTCTGATCTCAGAGGTACCAATCGAAGGCTCTTTCCCCAAGGTCTGAATTTCAACTCTAGAGCCACCTTCCTCTACACCTGTGAGTTTTGAAAATTATAATCTCCTCTGTTTGTTCTCCCAGAGGGATGGTTCCGCTCCCTGCAGTTGCTGCCACGTGACACCAGCAGTGTGCTGTTGTATTGTGCCCATTTTGTCCTGTCAGTTTTCAATGCCTAGTTAACAATTATTTCTATTAAGTCATATTTGTTAAAACAGCTGAAATGGTTTCTGTTTTCTACTTACACCCTGACTAATCTAATAAGCATATGTGCATTTTCACCTTATTCAAATTCTCATATTACTTTTAATTTCTTTATAGTTGAACAGGTATGCAACAAAGACTAAGCCAAATAAAACATTTTAATTCAAATATGTCTTATCTTTAAATTCAGGTGCAGGGAAAGAAGTAACTTGACATTTTTCATATTTCTGCTTCTAATATGACACATAATGCAATCGGTAAAATGGATAAACAATAAATGTGAGTAAAAATGGATAAGCCCCTGGTTTTTCAGTCTGAGTAAAGTACAGACTAGACAATAGACATACTTTATAATGTCCTAAACATGAGAAATCAGGATTGCATTAGATTAGACTCAAATTATTCATGAGATTTGATTGGAGAAATAAGACATGATGAGAAGAAAGATGCAAAATTGAAATATAGCTTGATTGTCCCAAATTTCCTGTTGATGCCCTTGAATTTGCTTATATTTTTGGAATTATTGCCAAAGTTTTGGCACTTATTGCCTCTGTTAGCAATTTGGGATTTTAGAACATATAAGAGTAGCTTTATGTCATTTTATTTCCTGATCAATTAGTGTATAATACTTTGCTTGACTGTCCAAGTGTGGAGTTGTTTGGTATGGCAATTATATATATATGATTTCTAGACACCATAATTCCCTCTTGTTTTCCTCTAAATCTTCTGAGTATATTTGGATAAGTCATGTTACATCATGTCAGATGTTACTGGATAATTGAAGGGGCTGTTTTTAAAAGTTGCGTTGAAACTTGTATTCTCGAAAGTATGTGTGACTGTTTCTGTCTCAGCAAGAGACAAACTGGCTGAACATTGAAGATTAATTGCGCGATCACCACTGCTCTTTGAAAGGAATTCTACATAGGTATAGAGACTACTTTAGCTTAGCTGCAGAACCTGAGCTGAAACTTAGGCTGAATTGCTGATTCATCACCTCAGCAAAGAAGAAATAATAAATATTTACATCTCATAATCCCTTGATTTCATTACCTCCCATTTATAGGCTGGTAATATTCTGGCTATGAGAGAGGTATAAGCTTTTTGAAAATCCTTTATAAAACCCTTCTTTAACACTGATAGCTTTTCTGTTCTGCATTTATATCTCATATAACAAGACAGACCTTAGTTAAGGAAAATCTGTGGATGTTCTTCTTATTTTCTTATAATTTCACTTATTTTATTTTCTTATATTTAATAGGGGTATATGGAGGGGCAAAATCAAAATTTAAACTTATTTTTACTGCCAACTGGAATGTCAAAAATATACAGTCACATAATTCCAGTCAACAACCAGTTCAATGATTGCAAAATAATTTTAAAAAATGTAAGTTATCCCAATCGTAGAAAAACTCATGTTCTTGGGTTTAGTAATACATTCTTCATTTTATGTAGGATAATCCATGTAATAGATTCAGAGGGGAAATGAACACATAGCATACTATATAGAAGCCTATCATCCTAGGAAAAATATATATTTGTAGCTCTCACAACAATATTAATGCTATCAACTTCTTTCTCTTGAATGTGAATTCTCTTCAAAATAGCCATCAGGTGTTTTTAATCCCTACACAAGTAATTTTAGCAAAGTTAATTAAAATGAGAGAGTGGCTAAATGAAAATTTAAGGGAATTATTGAGATTGTTAATGTATGACAATATATGATTTCTATTTGCTAATCTTGTAAAATAACATGCTACTTACCATTATAAGAATGCATAAAATCCATCAAGGTTGTTAGCTACAAATCTATCAAAGCTCAAGAGTAACTGTTTCTATATATCACCATAATACTAAAACAATTTCTTAATTTCCTAATAATTAGAAATGCCAAGCCAATTTCTTATTGTTTTTAATGGAACCAAAGAAATTTACAAGTTAAAGTTTAAATTCAGTTCAGTCATTCAGTCGTATCCGATTCTTGTGACCCCATAGACTGAAGCACACCTGGCTTCCCTGTCCACCACCAACTCCTGGACCTTGCTCAAACTCATCTCCATTGAGTTGGTGATGCCATCCAATCATCTCATCCTCTGTCATCCCCTTCTCTTGCCTGCAGTCTTTCCCAGCATCAGGATCTTTTCCAATGGATCAGTTCTTCACATCAGGTGGCCAAAGTATTAAAGCTTCAGCTTCATGGCAACAATCCTTCCAATGAATACTCAGGACTGGTTTCCTTTAGGATTGATTGGTATTATCTTGATGTCCAAGGGACTCTCAAGAGTCTTCTCCAATACCACAGTTCAAAAGCATCAATTCTTTGGTGCTCAGCTTTTTTATGGTCCAACTCTCACATCTGAACATGATTACTGGAAAAGACATAGCTTTGACTAGATGGACCTTTGTCAGTAATGTCTGCTTTTTAATACACCGCCTAGTTTTTTTCATAGCTTTTTTTTTTCAAGAAGCAAGTGTCTTTTAGTTTTGTGGCTGCAGTCACCATCTGCTGTGATTTTGAATCCCAAGAAAGTAAAGTCTGTCACTGTTTCCATCATTTTCCCATCTATTTGCCATGAAGTGATGGGTCCGAATGCCATCTGGACCTGGTGTTGAGGGAAGAAGGTTTAATTTTGCTTGTTTTGACCCACTGTAAATTTTTCCATTTAACTAGTTTGTCTTAAATAGATTCTTATGTTCTAATTAATAAAAGCTTAAAAATGACTGACTGTATAGCTGTCTCTTATACACATCTTACACTACTATATATATCTACTATACACAATGCAGGTTTCAATGGTAAAGTACATAAAAATGTTCTGAAATACAATTCTTCATCAGATTTAATTCCCACTGCAAAATGCCTACTAGAAAATAAATTAGTGATATATAAATGAAAGAGTGTTCATTAAGAAATACATATTTGTTGAGCATCATCAAGTATGTTGCAGACTTTAGTGTTGAGGCTGGTAATACCAAACAGAAAATCATAAACAGCCTGCCATAGGAGGGGAGGATTTTATCTGGAGCTGATAAGGGTGGATATTAAATAGACACACTGTGTGATTCTGATCCAGATATAAGCAGATGATGTGGAGAAAAATTAACTTAGAGAATTCAGAATCAAGAACCTTTAACAAGAGGTATCTCAGACATCTTGACACTTCATGGAATTCTGTCAGAATTCTTGACCTCAGTATGATCATCATTGTTATCATCATCATCACAGAAAATATTTGTCTTGTATATATAGGAAATATTCTGACTTATAAATTTATAAGACTTTTAAAATTCATACAGTATATATACCACAGTGATTTTTTAATTTATTTGAAATATTTAGCACCGTTACTGATTTATCTAAAAGCATAATTTTCACCTGATTTCATTTTCTTTTCTTTAAATGGAATCTACTTTATATGTTTTTAATTATCAAAGGTTACAATTGTACAGTATTGAGAAGTATAGAACAAAATCTTGTTATTGGAAGACGATTTCTCTGCAATATTGTGTTGGCTTCTGTCACACGTCAACACAAATCAGCTGAAGATAAACCTATTTCCCCACCCTCCTGAAACCCCCTCCCATCTCCCANAGACTCTGAAGCTGGGAGGGATTGGGGGCAGGAGGAGAAGGGGACGACAGAGGATGAGATGGCTGGATGACATCACCGTCTCGATGGACGTGAGTTTGAGTGAACTCCAGGGGATGGTGATGGACAGTGAGGCCTGGCGTGCTACAATTCATGGGATCACAAAGAGTCGGACATGACTGAGTGACTGAACTGAACTTTAGTGGACACCTCATTTTAAATAAATACCAGTGATATATCAATTAGTTTTTTGGCTACTGAGTGCCATAGCCATCAGATTCCCATCCCCAAACATAGCTGCATTTTCTCTGCCGCCAGCCCCTACCAGGTCGGATAATCTCAAATTGTCTGATTGTCTTTAAAGCCTATTTACTGCCTACAACCATTTCTTTATCTGTCAAGTTTCTGTCTCGAGTGGATTCCAGAAGAAAACAGAAAAATAAAATTATGAACAGACTATTGAACAGCTTTCAACCAACAAAAGACCCAGGCTTAGAAAACCAATAGAAATGAATATGAGGAGTGATCAACATTATACTTCCTGCTTCTCCAATTTTCCATCAAGAAAAGACCAATCATTAGGGACACCACTCTTGCCCACCACTGTCACCACTGGCAACAGATACAAGATTCTATAGCTGTACCCCTGCCTCCAGTGACGATGGAAACACACTGCTGTTTTGACTGCTGCTGTTTCCTGCCCCCAGTAAGGTTTCCCTAGGGTTCCTCCCTCTCTGTAAGGCTGATGCTTCTGATGGGTAAACCAGTACTGTTTACACTCCCATGCTCAAACTATCAATACAAGGGAAAAGAAAATCCATAGTTGGTATTGTCAGCTTTCATAGGGGTAGGCTGTATTTGCTTCCCACACAGACTTACAAGGTAGGAAATTTTCAAATATAGGTGTTTAAGGCTTCCCTGGTAGCTCAGTGGTAAAGAATCTGCCTGCCAATGCAGGAGATGTGGGTTTGATCCGAGGTCCCAGAAGATCCCACATGCCTTGGAGCAACTAAGTGTGTGCACAGCTACTCAGCCTGTGCTCCAGAGCCCAGGAACCACAACTACTGAGCCTGCGTGCTGCAACTACTGAAGTTTGTGCACCCTCACGAGGAGAGAAGCCACCACAATGAGAAGCCCGCACACGGCAACTCCAGCCCCCGCTCACTGCAATTAGGGAAAAACCTGCACAGCAACGAAGTCCCAGCACAGCCAGAAATAAAATAAAAAACTTAAAAAAAATCAAGTTTAAATGCCAGATAACAACAAAAAAAGACAAATGTCAGTTACATGGAGGTGGGGAGGGGCGGTCAATTGATTTCCTGTGTCAGGGAAGCCAAGGATCACATGAATCAGAACTGAAACTGAATTCCATCAATATCCCAGAGCATGAGGCTCTGAACCCCAGCTAACGTTTCCCTCAGGGACAGAAAGAAATAGATGTACAATTATGGTTATTTTTTAAATGGTAAGTTCCGCCCCCCACCCNAGGGAAGCCAAGGATCACATGAATCAGAACTGAAACTGAATTCCATCAATATCCCAGAGCATGAGGCTCTGAACCCCAGCTAACGTTTCCCTCAGGGACAGAAAGAAATAGATGTACAATTATGGTTATTTTTTAAATGGTAAGTTCCGCCCCCCACCCCAGTACTGTGGTTATGGTTAAAGTTATATAAGTAGAGTTTTCCTGCAGTGTTCATCATTTGATGACAAAACAGAGACATTCTGGCCCTTTTCCTTGGTTTTTATTTCTCGGTCTGGAAGAGAAAAATGGATCTGACTGCAGGTGATTCATCTGGTTTTTCCCTTTCTGTGTTGTTTTGATCCTTGTTCTTCTACACTATATCATTTTTGCAAGTAAGGCCTATTTTTAAGACTCATATTTTCCACATTAAAATTAAAAAAAAACTTTATACTATTTCTTTTTTAGTAATGAGAGAAGTCGATTTTCTCCTAAGGAATGTTCAGTTATTGTCACAGTCGAGTCAGAGGACTTGCCTTTCATTTGTCTCCCTGACAAGCATTGCTCCTTATAAAGAAACCATCCTTGGGCCTTTCCTATTTCAGAACAAAGGGCATTCAGGGAGCAGCTTACTCAAAAGTTTATTTTTCATTCATGGAGAATACTCCGTCTTCCTAGTTTTACATCTCTGATATTTCTAGTTCTCCCTTTAGTGCTGGAAGGCTTGTTCTTGCAAATATCTGTGCACACATCCAATTTTCTCCTCACAATACTTTGCACTTATATAATGTCCCACATTACCACTATTTCACAGACAAAGAAGCAGACATCCAACAGGATTAAATAACTTGCCTAAGCAAACAATCACCTTGCAAGCAGCAAGGGGCATAATCAAGATTCAGGTGTGGTTTTCTCCACCCCATCTCCCTGTGCTTCCCAGTCTAGGTGGGCCTGACAGCAGGGACATGCTCAGTAGATGTTTACTGGACACAAGAGGAGCTCAAAAAAGTCAAATGCATCAAAACATATTTCATGTTCTCTGGATAATCTCTGGCTACATAGGTCTGGGAGACTTAAATCCATTGATTAAAATTGCTATTGATACTTACTGAGTGCTAGTTAAATATCCAAGTTTCCTGGAAACTGGAATTCACTGGCAGCCCAGGTAATTTTCATCAACCAAAGAAGTTTCAGAAACACCCTTTTAGGTTATAGGAAAACAAGAAGCTCTGGGGCCAGGGGGACAGGGTTAGATGTCATGAGAGACTCAGTGTACATCCTGAACCATTTCATCTGGATCTCAAGAAAACGTGAAAACATCAGATACCTGGCAAGACTGTCCTTTCCTGTTATTGCGGTAGTCCCTATTTTTGCCGATTTTTAAACAAAACACTGGATGATTTCATTTCCCTCTTCATCTGTGTATGTTGGTGTTCTGCAGACATGACCTAAAGTCCCACAGAAGTATTATGCTTCTAGCTCTGTACTACGTACCTATTGGGCTTTCCTGGTGGCTCGATGGTAAAGAATCTGCCTGCCAATGCAGGAGACCTGGGTTCAATCTCTGTGTCGGGAAGATCCCCTGGAGAAGGGAATGGCTACCCTCTCCAGTATTCTTGCCTGGAGAATCCCAAGGACAGAGGAGCCTGGTGGGCTATAGTCCATGGGATCACAAAGAGTCAGACACGACTGAGCAACTAAACAGCAACAATATGTACGGATCAAGTCATGTATCGGTGTCTCGGGGCTGCCGTAACCAAGTGCCATACACAGGGTATTCTATAGAAACAGAAGCTGGTCTCCCCCACAGTTCTGGAGGTGAGAAGTACAGGTATGAGCAGGCCATGCTCTCTCTGGGGGCTCTAGGGAAAGCTCCTTCCTCGTCTCTCGTAGTTTCTGGTGGCTGCCAGCAGTCCTGGCCTGTAGATGCAGTTCTCCAAGTCTTTGTCTCTGTCTTCANCCCCCACAGTTCTGGAGGTGAGAAGTACAGGTATGAGCAGGCCATGCTCTCTCTGGGGGCTCTAGGGAAAGCTCCTTCCTCGTCTCTCGTAGTTTCTGGTGGCTGCCAGCAGTCCTGGCCTGTAGATGCAGTTCTCCAAGTCTTTGTCTCTGTCTTCACCAGGATTTCCCTCCGGTGGATCCCAATATCCCTCTTCCTAGAAGGACGCCTCATCTTGACCGCATCTGCAAAGACTATTTCCGCTTAAGGTCACGTTCACAGATTCTGGGTGGACATGAATTTGGGAGGTGGGGACACTATTCACCCCAGTATAGCAGTTAAGAAATACTAATTGAGGGCCTCCCTGGTGACTCAGTGGTAAAGAATCCGCCTGCCGATGGAGGAGACACAGGCTTGAGCCCTGGTCCAGGTAGATTCCACGTGCCTCGGAGCAAATAAGCCTGCAAACCACAACCAATGAATCAGCCTTCAAGATCCTGGGAGCCACAGCTACTGAGACTGAGCTCCCTAGAGCCCATGCTCTGCAAAAGAGAAGCCAGCGCAATGAGAAGCCCGCGCACCGCAACTAGGGAGTAGCCCTTACTAAAGAAAAGCCTGAGCACCACAAAGACCCGCACAGCCAAAACTAAATACATTAAAAAAAAAAAAAACCTAACTGAGAAAGGGAAGAACATGTTAAAGTCTCATGTTAACGGCCAGCACTAAGAAATGCAAGGCCTTTCTGTGCGGAGTGATCTCCCTCTGTCCGAGTTGAAACCAACATCATTCCACTCCAAGCAGAGAGTACAAGCAACTCTCCCCATGGGATTCTTTCTGTGATTTTCCTTCAGAGAGTTGTCACATGTTATAGTAAACTGTTTCTCTGACATGGTGAACTAGATGCACACTTGCAGTGTTAACAATTTTCCCTGCTCCACCCTTTGTAATTCTTCATTCTCATGGAAGTGATGCATTTTTTCCAGATAACTAGCTTTCCAGAATCCAATAAGACTTCTCAATTGCCAAGGATGTGTACTGAGTACTATTGCTGGGGAGCCCCTAACCAGGTCTGTTGCTAGAAGAATTCAATTTACAGGATGAATTCCCCTCTCCATAATCTCCCCCCTCAGATACATGATTTACATGAAATCTGTTTCAAATGAGCTCACAGGCATTGTCAGAGAAAGAAAAAGATGAAAAGTTGTCTGAAGAAGGGTGTGTGTGTGTATGCGTAAAACCACTGTGAGGCCAGGTCATGTCCACTCCTGAGATTTGGGCATGTCTAGGCTTATCAGCAGAGAAGGCAATGGCACCCCACTCCAGTACTCTTGCCTGGAAAATCTCATGGATGGAGGAGCCTGCAGTCCATGGGGTCACTAAGAGTAGGACACGACTGAGCGACTTCACTTTCACTTTTCACTTTTATGCATTGGAGAAGGAAATGGCAACCCACTCCAGTGTTCTTGCCTGGAGAATCCCAGGGACGGGGGAGCCTGTTGGGCTGCCGTCTATGGGGTCGCACAGAGCCGGACATGACTGAAGTGACTTAGCAGCAGCAGCAGGCTTATCAGAGTAACTGAGGATCCTGCTGAGAAAGGCAGCCAAGCCCAGTCAGACTGGCTTTAGTTTTGGAGATAAACGTGATTCAGATTGGAAGACCCATTCATTGCCTAAGTGGTGTTCCTGGTAAAGAACCCTCCTGCCAATGCAGGAAACATAAGAGATGGGGTTTCAATTCCTGAGTCAGGAAGATCCCCTGGAGGAGGGCATAGCAACTCACTCCAGTATTCTTGCCTGGAGAATCCCATGGACAGAGGAGCCTGGTGGCTACAGTCCATGGAGTTGCAAAGAGTCAGACGCAACTGAGTGACTTAGCACATATATATATATCCACTGCCACTGAGCTGGGCTCTTTTCAGAATCATGTGACGGAGGGGAGTGTGCTAAAAGAATTAGATATAATACATAAACATTTCTTTAAAATCCCTGTATCATCCTTAAGCAAAGGCTAATTGGTTTAGCTGCTAAGTCGTGTCTGACTCTTGGACTCTTGCAACCCCATTGACTATAGCCTGCCAGGATCCTCTGTCCATGGGATTCTCTAGGCAAGACTACTGGAGTGGGTTGCCATTTCCTTCTTCAGGGGATCTTCCCAATCCAGGGATTGAACCCAGGTCTCCTGCATTGCAAACAGATTCTTTACCAACTGAGCTATGAGGGAAGCCCAAAGGCTAACTAATGAGTACAATTCAAAACATGGTTGGCAGACCAGTGCCAGCTTGTGATAAAGTAAACACACAAACCAGGAGTATTTAGATGCTCCAAGCTGACAGTGCTGCCACATCAAAGCACAAGATCCATGGATTTGTCTCAATGAACACAGGGGAGCCTACAGGTACTAACATCATTCACCACTCATTACCAGAAGCACCAACATAAACCACAGGACCTAATGGGAGGTAGAGGGATCCAGCATTCCCTTGTGGTCTAGAGCTCCTTCCAGCCTTCTCCCCTCCTACCTACATACTCCGACTCTGTGTCCTCTGCTAACCTTCTTAGAGTCACAAAATGATTTCTGCAGCTACAGACATCATAGCCTTAGACCAAAATCCCCACAAAGGAAGGAAGGAAGGAACACAAACGTTTCTACCTTCTAAAATATCAGTAACCTCAGATATGCAGATGACACCACCCTTATGGGAGAAAGTGAAGAGGAGCTAAAAGGCCTCTTGATGAAAGTGAAAGAGGAGAGTGAAAAAGTTGGCTTAAAGCTCAACATTCAGAAAACGAAGATCATGGCATCCGGTCCCATCACTTCATGGCAAATAGATGGGGAANATATATGTTACAGAGTTGCCTAGCTTGATTCTTATCAATTCAGTGAATATTTCCTCTTTCAAATTTCATTTGATGTCTTTTTCTGGGATCTCTTTGATTTTGTGGATGTATTTCAGAGCATGAGACAACAACAGACTATAGTTAATAGAAAGCATCTTGTTAGCTCAGACAAGCTGACATCAGGGAGTATAATTTGAGTGAGTTACCCTTTATTTCTTGCTATTTTTCAAGGGTTTGCTATCATGTATGGAATCTTAGACCATTTGTGTCATTTTTATTTTCAGAAAATGTGTTTAACGTTGGGTTTGTGTCTATATGCAGAAGATGCCATCAGCCAATTCCTTGGTCTGAGTTGCTGAGTGATGTCGTGACTAGGGAAACAGACCTGGCTGGGAATGTGTCACTAGCAGATCTATATACTGTGCCACTTTTTCCATCACTGTGTACGGGCAAGTATATACGAGCGTCAGAAAATAGGTTGCCTAGACTATGTTTTCCTTAGGCTATTGAAGTTGCCTGGAGAACATTTTTGTTTGTTATTGGAACAGAACTATTAATCCGACATAACAAATAAAAGGTTGTAGTATCAATGCATAGGGAGGAAGTACCAAGTGAAACCTGTAAGAGGACATGAGACGACAGCAGTGCCCTGACTCTTCCTCATATTAAAACAGTCTGTGCACAGAATGTGACGATTACAGCAATTAACTGGAAAAGCAAAGGCTAACCAAACACCCTTGCCTAATATTTTTAAGTGACTTCAGAAAAGGCTTTCATTTCATGATCTAATTAATTGGCCCAGATTTATGATATGATGGATAAATAGAGATATGCATATATACTAATAGAGTGACAAATTAATCTTTGACATGTAAAAAGTCTCTATTGTTTTCAATAAAGTAGATATAGATATAGATAGGTGAGCACTTATTAGCCATTGTAATAGGTGAGTAGTGGTATCTAATTGTAGTTCAATTTGCATTTTCATAATGGAAGAAGCACAAACTTCTTAATCAAGATTGCCGGGAGAAATATCAATAACCTCAGATATGCAGATGACACCACCCTTATGGCAGAAAGTGAAGACGAGCTAAAGAGCCTCTTGATGAAAGTGGAAGAAGAGAGTGAAAAGGTTGGCTTAAAGCTCAACATTTAGAAAATGAAGATCATGGCATCCGGTCTCATTACTTCATGACAAATAGATGGGGAAACATTGGAAGCAGTGTCAGACTTTATTTTCTGGGTCTCCAAAATCATTGCAGATGGTGATTGCAGCCATGAAATTAAAAGACACTTACTCCTTGGAAGGGAAGTTATGACTAACCTAGTTAACATATTAAAAAGCAGAGACATTACTTTGCCAACAAAGTCCATCTAGTCAAGGCTATGGTTTTTCCAGTGGTCATGTATGAATGTGAGAGTTGGACTGTGAACAAAGCTGAGCACTGAAGAATTAATGCTTTTAAGCTGTGATGTTGGAGAAGACTCTTGAGAGTCCCTTGGACTGCAAGGAGATCCAATCAGTCCATTCTAAAGGAGATCAGTCCTGGGTGTTCATTGGAAGGACTGATGCTGAAGCTCAAACTCCAATACATTGGCCATCTCCTGCAAAGAGCTGACACACTGGAAAAGATTCTAATAACTGTGGGATTGGGGGCAGGAGGAGAAGGGGACGACAGAGGATGAGATGGTTGGATGGCATCACCAACTCGATGAATATGAGTTTGAGTAAACTCCAGGAGTTGGTGATGGATGGGGAGGCTTGGTGTGCTGCGATTCATGTGGTCGCAAAGAGTTGGACATGACTGAGCAACTGAACTGAACTGAAAGATAAAAAATATTGAACATTTTTATATGTGCTCGTTTGCCCTGTAGCTCAAATGGTAAAGAATCTGCCTGCAATTCAGGAGACCTGAGTTTGATCCCTGGGTCAGAAGATCCCCTGGAGAAGGGAATGGCACCCCACTCCATTATTCTTGCCCGGAGAATCCCATGGACAGAGGAGCCTGGTGGGCTACAGTCCATGGGGTCACAGAGTCAGAAATGACTTAGCGACTAACACACACACACACACACATACACACACACACTTGATGCTCATATATCTTCTTTAGTAGACTGTTTAAATTGCCCATTGTGGAGGGAGATTTTGTCTCTTATTATTGCAGTGTAAGAATTACTTGGATGTGTGCTCAGTCGCTCAGTGTGTCTGACTCTTTGTGACCCCACGGACTGTAGCCCGCCAAACTCCTCACTCCATTGAATTTTCCAGGCAAGAATACTAGAGTGGGCTGACATTTCCTGCTCCAGGGAATCAAATCCAAATCTGCTCTTCTGAATTGGCAGGCAAATTCTTTATCACTGTGCCACCTGGGACCTTACAGATTCTTTGTAAGGTGTTTTTTTGTAAACATTTTCTATAAGTCTATGGTTTGTCTTTTCATTTTCTTAACAGAATAATTTGAAAATATTTTAAGGAAATGGCAACCCGCTCCAGTATTCTTGCCTAGGAAATCCCATGAACTGGGGAGCTTGCCAGGCTACAGTCCATGGGGTTGCCAAGAGTCAGACACATTTTAACGACTAAACCACTAACCTGTGATGAAGTCCAATATATTCCTTTTGTTCCTTGATAGTTTGTATTTTTGTCATAACTACTATTTTTTGGATGTTCTATTCCAACCTGTATGAACTGTGAATCCTCTCAACTCTGGATAGTGAGAACACAAACTATTCCCAACCCCGGTTTGAACTCTGATGGTCATTTGAGTTTTATGTCTTGTGGTTCTTTCCTCAGCTTTAGGTGATTTCCTTGTAGCTCTTGCTGATCAGTGCTCGGCTGAAGATTTGAAGCGTCACTCGGTATAAATTCTGTTTCCTCAACTATGAAGATCACTGGGTTCTGTTTGGGGTCTTCCCTTCACCGTCTATGGGTAATACTCTCTCCAGGACTAGCTGTAGTTCTTGCCCTGTCTATGCCCTTTTCTTATCATCTCTTGTTGAGTTACCTATTGTCTAATGATTGAAACCCATTTCATACATATTGTCCATTTTTAAAATTCTCTGAAACAAGAGAATAAATCTAGTCCACTATTCTGTCATGTCCAGGAGCAGAAGTCTATAATTGTCTTTATGACTTTATGTTCCTCAGTGAAACTTGAACTTCCTGCAGGCATAGGATCTAATCCGTATTAATATTCAATGAATCTGTGTGAGTAAAATGAATGCTTTTTACCTAGCTCCATGTTATTTATTTGGAAATGAGAGGACCTGCTTTTATTTTATTCTTCTGTTTCATTTTTTAAATTTTATTTTTATTTTATTTTACTTTATAATACTGCATTGGTTTTGCCATACATTGACATGAATCTGCACTGGTGTATATGAGCTCCCAATCCTGAATCCCCCTCCCACCTCCCACTGGTGCTTCATTTCTTACATGATAGTATACATGTTTCAATGCCATTCTCCCAAATCATCCCACCCTCGCCCTCTCCCTCAGAGTCCAAAAGTCCGTTCTATACATCAGTGTTTCTTTTGCTGTCTCGCATACAGGGTCATCATTACTATCTTTCTAAATTCCATATATATGTGCTAATATACTGTACTGGTGTTTTTCTTTCTGACTTACTTCACTCTGTATAATAGGGTCCAGTTTCATCCATCTCATTAGAACTGATTCAAATGTATTCTTTTTAATGGCTGAGTAATACTCCATTGTGTATATGTACAACAGCTTTCTTATCCATTTATCTGCTGAGGGACATCTAGGTTGTTTCCATGTCCTGGCTATTAGAAACAGTGCTGCAATAAACATTGGGGTACATGTGTCTCTTTCAGTTCTGGTTTCCTCGGTGTGTATGCCCAGCAGTGGGATTGCTGGGTCATAAGGCAGTTCTATTTGTAACTTTTTAAGGAATCTCCACACTGTTCTCCATAATGGCTGTACTAGTTTGCATTCCCACCAACAGTGTAAGAGGGTTCCCTTTCTCCACACCCTCTCCAGCATTTATTGCTTGTAGACTTTTGGATTGCAGCTATTCTGACTGGTGTGAAATGGTATCTCATTGTGGTCTTGATTTGCATTTCTCTGATAATGAGTGATGTTGAGCATCTTTTCATATGTTTGTTAGCCATCTGTATGTCTTCTTTGGAGAAATGTCTATTTAGTTCCTTGGCCCATTTTTAAAGAGTCTTCTCCAACACCACAGTTCAAAAGCATCAATTCTTCTGCACTCAGCTTTCTTTATAATCCAATTCTCACATCCATACATGACTACTGGAAAAACCATAGCCTTACATAGATGGACCTTTGTTGGCTGATTATAATACAGCCCCTCAGACTGACAGCGGGTCTGCCCTTTTCAGAAATCAGAGCATTTTCTCCTGCTCCCTGAACTAATTATGGTTCTGTTAGAGAGGAGGAGGAAATGATTGCTAAGTAGACAATAACTAATTTCTGGGACCCTCCATTAATATATGAGCTCCATGTGGGTTAATATGGCTAATCCTCAATGGTCAGCCTATTTCTGGTATATACTGGGTTCTCATGACAACCAAATACAAAGACAAAACTAATGTATTCAGCCCATCATCTAAATGCTCGGTCTTTACAATATCACAGGTACAGGTATTTAGCAGCATTCTCCCCCACCATATCCTTGTCCCAGGTCTTAACTACCATAGGCATCAAATTGTTTCACTCAAGTTTTCTGGAAGCAATAATGCAGACTCTGAATCATGACTCAGAAAGTGCTTCTACTTCCCCTCATTAAAAAAACCACCTCATGCAGACTTTCTCAGTGGTCCAGTGGCTAAGACTCTGTGCTCCCAATGCAGGGGGCCCAGGTTCAATCCTTGGTCAGAGAACTAAGATCCCACATGCTATGCAATGTGGCCAAAAAATTAAAACAAAAACAAAAAACATTTCTTTTCAAATTCTAAAACCCTAAAACTGACTTTGCTTCATCAACAATCACTGAAAAATCACAGGTCTTAAATCTTGCAATTTCAGCTTTGGCAAGCAGAATTGTTTAGCCTCGACAAATTAAAAACCAAAGACTTTCCTTGGACCCACACAGGGAGGCCACAGGGCAAACCGACGCTCTGAAATCTGCAGAGTCAGAGAAATCCAGACGGTAACTACCAAGAATGGCTTACCTGGAGCAGAAGCTCCTGGAGTTCCCACAACATGTAAACAGAAATTTGGGTGAATTGCTAGAGACTGAGTGTGCACCAGCTTGAGAATGAGAATTTCCTTGGGACTATGATGGGAAAGGGGAAGGCAGCACACATTTTATTGGCTTTATCTCCATGAATCCCACCAGCTTCTCTGATAAAGCTAACCTCCCAGTTCTGGCATGGGAGATGAGAAGTAATGCTCATGAAACTGGCCCAGACCTTTTCTATAACATTCTTCCCTCCAGGGGAAAAGACTCTACCAGAAACTTGTTCTAGAGCCGGTGGTGGGGGGTGGTCATTTCTCTGATTCCTGCCCCCATTCAACCTTTTTGTCTTACCTAAGGAGCATGGCGAGGGAAAGTATAAAACACCTGTGATCATGGGCTACAGACAAAGGTCCAATGAAACAGACTTAATAAGAAGATTCAAGAACGTCCCTTCTCCCAGATAGACCACCACAAGAACAGGGCCCCAGTATAATATGAGTGAGTTACAGCTGAAAGGGCTGTAGGACATGGAGAATCCCAAAATCAATAAGGGAGACAGAATCAAGGACGCTAAAAGAACTGGAAGGACCTGGCACCTACAGCAAACAGCAAACACAGCTCAGCTCCCAGAAAGATGAGCAGAAAACCTCACACTCAAGGCCTGCTGAGTGTGAGGTTGGCCTCAGTTCCTATTACCCAATGCATCCATCGAATCCTGATTTCAACATAAAACTACAAGTCACTCCAAAAGGCAAAGGAAAAAAAGAGCCTGAAGAGCCAAAGTAAATATCAAAACCAAATTCCAAAATGACACATTACAATTGTTCAGTCATTAAAAATAAGTCTAACTAATACGTTAAATTCAAGATGTTTCTTACACAGAAACTCTTAAGAAAGAGCCAAAAGAAAATCCTAGAACCGAAAATATGAAAATAGAAGTGAAGATTACCTTGGAGAAGCTCAACCGTAGACTCCTCACAGCCAGTCAATGAGCTTAAAGATAGGTCTGTATTTCCCAAACTGAAAATCAAAAATAAAGTAAAACATTAATAAAAATAATAATGAATAGAACAATTAACACAAGGTGCAACTATTCATAATGGGAATACCACATACATAATAAAGAGAAAAAAGAGTCAAAAAAAATATTAAAGAAAAAGCTGAGACCTTTAGAAAATTTATGGGATCCACTGAACCAGACCCAGGAAACTCAGACTAAACCACTAAATAAACAAACAAACCCACAGGCCCACTCCCGCCTAAGAAAAGACCCTAGCCGAAAAGCCCATACCTAGATATATCTACTCAAACTGCAGAGAACCAAAGACCAAGAGAAAATCCTGAAAGAGCCTATCAGGTGTGAAAGTTCGGCAGGTCGCCTGACCTGCAGAAGACAAACAGCCAACTGTTCCTGGAAACCATCAACATCTGTTTTCTCCCTTCACCCCAGGGTGGCCTGCAAGCCCTTGGATGGAGCTAGGCCTGGGCAGGAAGAGTGGGGTTTCCTGGACCGCCAACAGGGCTGGGCTGGGGCCGTAGGGGCTGAGTGGCCTAGGGTGTGATGGAGGGCCGTGACTGAGGCCCTGGGGTGCTGCAGAGAGAGGATGGACTAGACTCTACCAACAGGGCACAGCCCTCAAGCCCAAGGGGCTGCCTCAACCACCTCTCTCCCTAGAAGAGGCCTCACCTCGCAGGACCTCAGGTTTCCACGAGGGCCTGCTGGGAAGCCCTGCGATAAGAAACACTGGGTTGTTCTGGGTGCTGGAGGGGCCTAGGCCCGGACTTTCTATTTGCAAGGGTTCCGGCCCACACCATCCATCAAATAAGACTCCAAACCTATTCAACAGGGTGACGTCTACCCCTCCCCATGGCCTTCACCTCGGGGGCGGGCTAGGTGTCAGGCAACCCCTCTGGACTAAGGCCCAAGCCACCCAGGCAGGATGGTCCGGGACCAGCAGGAGCCGCCCACTGAGCCTGTATGGCAAATCCGGAGCCTTCCACCCTTTAGTGGGAAACCTCAGGGCCCAAGCCAACCCTCCGCGGGATGCAGCAACCCAAACGTGCCATGCCGTTGCACTCCCTTGGGGGCCGGTTGTTCCTCTGGCACCTGTGAGGTGGCCTGGGTTCATCCCAGGAGACCTGTATCCAGTGAATTGTTCTTCAGAAGTGAAGGAGAAATGAAGACTTTCTCAGACATACCAAGCACTGAAGGAGTTCATGACCAGCAGAGCTTCCTTGAGAGGAATGCAACTGAACTGAAGGGAGAAATGGATGGTCCTGTTGTTAATACTTGGAGGCTATTACCCAATCTCAGTAATGGATGGGACAACCAGACAGAAGATGAAGAAAGAAACAGAGGGCTTGGACAACACAATAAAGCAACTAGAACTAACACACGTGTCAGTGAAAGTCACTCAGTGGTATCAGGCTCTTGGTCACACAGTCCAAGGAATTCTCCAGAAGGCTAGAATTAGTATTAGCCAGAATACTAAAGTGAGTAGCCTTTCCTTCTCCAGGGGATC
Organism: Oreotragus oreotragus; assembly: GCA_006410675.1. NCBI lineage: Eukaryota > Metazoa > Chordata > Mammalia > Artiodactyla > Bovidae > Oreotragus > Oreotragus oreotragus. The sequence continues at coordinate 252,624 of SJYX01005026.1, forward strand.
TTCCCAACCCAGGGATCAAACTCAGGTCTCTCACACTGCAGGAAAATTCTTTACCAGCTGAACCACAAGGGAAGCCCAATACACATATACAGAGCACTAATCAAAAACAGTACAGTGACCTCTCAAGTGAATTGAAAGAAACTGGAACATTCACAAGTGTGTGAAATTAACATATTCTTAGCCAATGATTTGGGCTCCCCTGGTGGCTCAGTGGTAGAGAATCTGCCTGCTAACGCAGGAGAATCTGGTTGGATCCTTGGGTGGGGAAAATCCCCTGGAGGAGGAAATGGCAACCCACTCCAGTATTCTAGCCTGCGAAATCTCATGGACAGAGGAGCCAGGCGGTCTAAAATCCGTGGGGTCCAGAAACAGTTGGACAAGACTTAGCGACTAAACCACAACAAGCCAATGAATTAAAGATGGGATCACAAAGGAAATTAGAAAATAACTTAAGAGATAAATGAAATTGAAACAAAGACACCAACAAGTTATAGTATGCAGCAAAAGCAGTGCTAAAGGGGAAATCTGTAGGTGTTACAGATTTATATGTATACACATATATGCATATATATCTAAAGATAATTTATATATACATTTAATATGTAACATTTATATCAGCTCAGTTCAGTCGCTCAGTCGTGTCCGACTCTTTGAGGCCCCATGAATCACAGCACACCAGGCCTCCCTGTCCATCACCAACTCCCAGAGTTCACTAAAACTCACGTATATCAAGTCGTGATATCATCCAACCATCTCATCCTCTGTCGTCCCCTTCTTCTTCTGCCCGCATTCCCTCCCAGCACAGAGTCTTTTCCAATAAGTTAACTCTCCGCATGAGGTAGCCAAAATATTGGAGTTTCAGCTTCAGCATCAGTCCTTCCAATGAACAGCCAGGACTGATCTCCTTTAGGATGGACAGGGGGGGGGGGGGGGGTTCATGTTTGGGGGTTCATGTACACCCATGACGGATTCATGTCACTGTATGCCAAAACCAATACAGTACTGTAAAGTAAATAAAAATTAAAATTTAAAAAAAAAAAAAGAAAGAATCTGTTTCTAAGTTTCACTAAGATGTACCCAGGCATAAACACTTTTTAAAGTAACTATGGAAGACTAGTGACAGAGCATTCCATCCAAAAACATGTGTTAAAAATCAGTCAATAAATTTAAAAGGCAAGTAAACTAGTAAATATGCTCATTAAAATTTACGAGAAAAGCCTCAAAATTCCATTGGAAAAATCTGATTTAAAATGCGGACACTTCAAACAAGATCTACATAGGAAATAAGATGTTAACTAATACCTAAAATATAAATAAAAATGACTAATGACATGAATGTGTTTAGCTTAACCAGGAATTGTTAGAAAATGCAAATTGAAATGAGATTTTCTTCTTTGCTTATCAAATCAACTAAACTTAAAAGTCAAACATTTTTTGGCAAAAGAGAACTGGAACAGATACTCTGATTTCCTTCTAATGGAGTGCAAACTGGTACAAATTATCTGGAAAATAATTTTATAATGCATAAAATCTTTTAAAAGATGTCTTTTGTTTTCCCCAGTGATTTTCCCAAATCTATCCTAAGAAAATTAAATTTACATCTCTCTCTGTACTATGTAACAAAAATATTCACACAGACAAAAAAAAAAAAAGGGAAAAACTCAGACAGAGACATATATAGAAAAATGTTTATTATTTTGGCATAAACATTGGAAATAAGCTAGACATGGAACAAGCAGAGCAATCGTGTAAAAATTATGGCTCATTCACTCAGGTAGTTAACCAAGAGGATGTTTTAAGAGACTATTTAATCACATGAAAAAGTGTTATTGATACTTTAAGCACTTCATTATGTAAACTTTTAAAAGTTTGTTCATGTTATGGGGTTTTCAACAAAATAAGTAAAAACATAACCAGAAGATTTTAAAAGGTGTTTTTGATAAGCTGGATGAAAAACGCAGGTTTCAAACTAGTTTATACAATGGGATAGCAATAAAATTATATAACTATGTGATACACACATGGGGTGTGGCAAAGGGAGCTAGAGAGATAGAAAGGTGGATGGATGGATATACTGCATCCTGGAAGGCAGGGAGACAAGACACCCATACATTAATAGTGAAAATTCCTGGGTGGTTGAATCATGATTAATCTGTGTTCTCTTCTTTAGATCCTTTGATTTTTGCCCCCAACTTACAACGAACTTATATTACTTTTAAATTAGAATCCAAATTGTTGCTTTATAATTTTATATTTAACTCCTTAATTCTTACGCAATTTATTTGGGAGTTTTATTTTGAGATTTTGTTTAATGACCAATGAATGAAAATCAACAGACAAAACCCCTGGATCTGTTTTGCCAGTTCTGTGGAGGAGGAAGAGTTAGGGGAATAGAGGAGGGGTGCGTGTGTGTGTGTGTGTGCACACGTGTGTGTGTGTGCATGCATGTGTGTGCGCGCTCGTGTGTGTGTGTGTGTGTGTGTGTGGCGGGGGGATATTTCTGAGTGTGTATGGTCGGGGGAGGTGCAGAGGACTGAGCCTGGAGTCCCCTGCTTCCACTTCCAGCCTGATGAGAAAAGCATCCAGAGAGAAAGCACTCAGTGAGCTGCCCTGAGTCCCTCCCCCAGACACGTGGTGCTGAAGGAACTTCAGCGGTGGTCTGCAGATTCTAATTGCTCCCCCAGTAGAAGCTCTTGGGGCTGGCTCACACACATTAAAAAGTACACTTTTTAAAGAAACAGAATAAGAACAGTCAGGTCTCAATTTCATGCAATTTTATCCTTCATAATAGGCAGCTAAGTCACCATCTTACATCGGGTAATAAATTAATGGATTTTCTATCCTGCTTAGGACTTTTCACACAGGTGTCTTCACAAGGGTTGAACATGATGGTTTAGATCACAGCCTTACTAGTCAGGGTGATCACTTCCTAGCTATGTGGCCTCTCAGACAAGCTATCTCACTCTCTAGTGCCCATCTCCTCAACTACAAAATGGAGATAATAAGAGAACCTGCCTCCGTGGCTTTCTTTATGAGGAGTATATGACTGAAAATGCGTCAGGTGCTTAGAACAGTGCCTGGAAAAAGAATATGCCCTGTGGAAATGTTTTCTAGATCAAATAAATATAAGTTGGAAACATTTCTTGGTCAGACCTCGCCTACCTATGCTTGCATTAGGAGCCAGCTGTCTGCAGTTATCATAAAACAAAAACAAGGTCTTTGTTTATTCAAATACGAATAAATTTTTAAAAATGGTGATCGGCATCCATTTTGCCCATTCCAAGTCCCAAGAAAGACAAAACAACATGGTAACTTTTGGAACCTACCCAACAGAGGGGATGGGAGTGTTTTAGACAGGAAGCAGAGGGAAAGAGAGAGCTCAGGGAGACAGAGCGTCCCCTAAACTTAGAAGGGACAAAGTTTAGGATGACCAGGTGGGTGCTGGGAGAAGAGCCCTGCTTCTTGGGAGCACCCCTAGAAATTGGCAGGGTCTCGGCTGGTACTATACAGTGAGCTGGTACTATGCTGGTACATGCGGCATCACTGGTCTTCAGCACTGAGGTTCAGGCCAAAGATGTGGAGAGGTGGGTGAAGACACTCAAACTGATGCCTGGTAGATAACAAGAGTGAGGAGCCGCAGAAAGAGACAAGGACCCATTTATGGAGCACTTCCTTTCTCCCAGGTACTCTCCTTGCCCATGAATTCTGGTCATCATTCCCATTTCAAAGAAGAGAAGATCAAGAGATAACTTGTCCAGGGTTATCTGGACAAAACCTGAATTTGAATCCCAGTTCCTTGATTCTCCATCCACCTCTGCACTTTCCATAGCCACCCATTATTGGTGAATCCTGGGGCAGAGTGTATGGCATGTGTGTCAAGACGAGGCAAGGCTTGACCAGCCTGCTTGGTCAGGCTTTCTGCAGCTCAGCCAAACTCACTGCCTGGTCCTTCCTGCCGGATCCTGCAAAGCAGTCTATTCAGGAACTTAAGGCTCTGATGGCATTAATAGTCAGGGAAAGGAAGGGTATGAGCACAGATGGTAAAATACGAGCCCTAGCTCCTTTCTGCGTGGAGGTCATGTTGAGTGCCGGAATGGATAGAGGCTGTGGCATAAGAGAGCCTGGGGTTGGATCCCTGGGTGGGATTATTAGCTATATGATACAGGGTCAGTGATACAGGCCACTTACCTGAGCCCCATTCACTTTTTCGGTAGTATAATTACTATGATTCCCATTTCACATAATACCTTCATGAGGGCTGAGTAAGACAATGGCGTGAGATGCTTACTTGGTGTTTAATTAACACCCTGCCCTTCAGCTATTCCAAATATATACCCAAGTTTTCTTCTCCCCCCCAAGACTAAGATCCAGGAACCTAGACTGTAAGGGACGCGTCTCACTCCCCAGGAGCTAGACCAAACTCAGAACATCCATACAGACACACGTAAACCAGGTGACCCCTTGAAGACCTCCTTCAGCCCTCCCTGAAATTCCCAGTGATTATTTAAAGTGACATAGGAGAAGAACCACAGGAGAGGGAGACAAAGAAAGTTTTCCTAACAGCTGGAAAAGAAAACAAAGGAAGAAAAAGAATCCCCACGAAATTCTTACAGCTAAAGAATATAAACCACATTGCCTTTCACTGGGTCACAGAGTAAGTTCAAATCATACCCAGGACATAGCTACCTTGCGATTGTTCAATAGCACAGGCAGACAGTGTTAATCATTCTCTGATGGATGCTCTGAGCTATGGCTTTGGCAAGTGAGAAAAAGACAAATTCCCAGAGCTGAAAACTGGAAAGAACCACTGTACAATCATGGGAATTAAGGGGCGGGAGCGGGGGGAGACAGTCTTGGACTGAGTTATTACATATCTCCGGTGAAGTTGTTCAAGGACTTTCCAGCTGTGAGCCGCTACGGGAAAGTCTGCACTGAGCTTCTCACAGGAGAGTCCCATGCGTCACTGCAGAGAGTGAGCCCAGGCTATGGCTAGGTTCTCGACCGGGGTCAGTTTTGTTCCCCAGAGGACATCACGGTGTCTAGTGAGATATTTTTGATTGCCACAGGTTGCAGCTAACCGGTAGAGGCCAGTGATGCTGCTAAATTTCCTGTAAATGCACGTAACAGCCCCTGCTCCCGTACTCCTCTCCCCAAGAAAGAACTTATCAAGTCCCAAGAGTCAACAGGGACTTGCCTGGTGGCTCAGATGGTAAAGAATGGGCCTGCAATGCAGGAGACCTAGGTTCAATCCCTGGGCCAGGAAGATCTCCTGGAGGAGGACATGGCAACCCAATCCAGTATTCTTGCTTGGAGAATTTCATGGACAAAGGAGCCTCGTGGGCTACAGAGTCACCCAAGAGTCGGACATGACTGAGCAACTAACAGTCCAGCACACTCAAGGATCCATAGTGTTGAGACAAGGAAACCCTGAGCAAAGCCCACAGAAGTGCAAGTTCGTTGCTGTGAGCAACAGACAAGATTGGACACGCAGACCCTGCCCCCTCATCTAATCCCGACTCCTTTGTTTCTTATGATGGCCCTTCTCTCTTTAAACTCACACGTCTTCTCGGCCTCCAGCCTATGTTTCCTCCCCCTGACACTGAAAACACTTTTTGAGGTACTTCACAACACTGTCTAGCAACTCTGTTTTAATTCTCATGATAACTCCATGTGGGATCTACGGTTATGATCCCCATTTTACACACCAGCAAACTGAGGCTCAGAGGGGTTACATAAACTGCCAGTGGTGCAGTGGCAGAGCCAGTTAGTCAAACCCTGGCCGGTGTGATTTCAAAGCATTAGATCTACTTGCAAAGCTTAACTTTACTGCCTGGGCAGATATGCAGGTCACTGAATACTGAGCTATGTCCTTCTTGGAAATGGAAATAAGCATGGTTTCATAAAGTTGCATGTGTTGAAGAAAGAATGAGGAAGAATCCTTGAGAACTCAAGCAGATAATCCCTGGGGCAATTACACCCAGGGGTGTCCTACAGTTGAGTAGAAATTGAACTGAAAGTGCCCAGACTTTCTTCTAAGATCCTAGAGTCTAGCTAGTTCTTCAGGGCTTGAATCAAATCCTCTTCCCATCCTGTACCTTCCTTGCCTTCTAACCCATAGGTGAGTTCTTACCATGCAATCCTACAGTCCTCTTTTGGTATCAAATTCCAGGTCACCTTTTTTGTTGAATTCAACCTAACAGCATCTCACCATAACTTTTCTGAAATAGGAGTTCTAGAGTCAGTTTTTAGGGTAACTCTAAGCAGATGACACAAGCGTCATAAATGCTTAATAAATATGTATTGGATGCACTTACTCAACAGGTAAGTGACAGAGGTAACTTTTGTACGAAAAGACTTCATACACTTGATCTCATTCGATCTCATGATAACCTGTGAGGAGTCCAGGCAACGTTATCTGATCCTCCCATGTAACTCCTCCTCCTATCTCTTGGCGTTATTATTATTTTTTTGGCTTAAAGTAGCGATTTTAATCTCTCTCAGGATACTCCAGGTTGACTGGGCTCAGCTGGGTCATTCTTCTAACTCAAGACCCAACTGGCTCATTCACATATTTGGTGTCTTAGTGGTGATGATTGGAAAGGTTGCTTAAGCAGGTTTGTATTCCCTTCTACTCTATGGGTGGGGATTAACTTTCTCGGTCACATTCTCTGCCTCTGATGAATACGGAGGTTGAATTTAATCAATGGTTCACCAACTGTGATTTTTTTTAAGAGGATCCCCTCACACAAAACCTTATACAGCACCTTAATAAACAGAAGCAGGGACGGCATGGAGGAAGGGCAGACTCCCATGTAACTCCTCCTCCTATCTCTTGGCGTTATTATTATTTTTTTGGCTTAAAGTAGCGATTTTAATCTCTCTCAGGATACTCCAGGTTGACTGGGCTCAGCTGGGTCATTCTTCTAACTCAAGACCCAACTGGCTCATTCACATATTTGGTGTCTTAGTGGTGATGATTGGAAAGGTTGCTTAAGCAGGTTTGTATTCCCTTCTACTCTATGGGTGGGGATTAACTTTCTCGGTCACATTCTCTGCCTCTGATGAATACGGAGGTTGAATTTAATCAATGGTTCACCAACTGTGATTTTTTTTAAGAGGATCCCCTCACACAAAACCTTATACAGCACCTTAATAAACAGAAGCAGGGACGGCATGGAGGAAGGGCAGCGGGTATGCGTGGTTCTAGGAAGATGGACTGGGGGCCTGATTTTGATCCACTGTGATGGTTTCCATTAGTACTGCTGCCCCTTTGTCTAGGTCACCCATGCCATCACTGGGTGCCGGATATGTGTAGGCAGCCTAACATGGCAGTATCCCACAGAAAAAGACATCCTCCGTGGACTTCTCCACTGACCACGTGTTCGACCGCAGGGAACCTTAACTCCTCCCAAAGTTAGTAGGTATCTCTAACCTGCTAACTAGTAAGTATCTCTGTAGATACCTACAGAGTCGGAGTCATCACGTACCATGCCAGGTTCATCCTCACCCAGAAGGCAGCCTTGAAAAGAGATCCAAGCCAACCTCACTTGCTCATCTTATCTTGCTTCTGCTTCACCCCATCACTTCCTCACCGCACCCCCATTCCTACCCCTTCTTGAGGAACCCTCACATGCTGTCTTGCATATTGCCATTCTCCTGTCTCCCAACCCTTGGATAACCTCCCTCCTTGGAAAACCCAACTCTTTAACATTTATAAGCACAGGCTTTCAAAAGAAAAATCCTGTTCAGTTTCCCCATCAACTTTTCCAGATATGATCGTATGGTTCATGAGTAAGAACAGAAACATTATTCCCTCTTCACCTTCCCTGAGTGTAGGAAGGAAAAAACCCACTCATCTCTTCATTCCATTATTGCTTTGGTGATTAATCAGAAAAAGTTCAGTTTTCCTAAACTTCATTTTTTATCTTACTGGTTTCTCCATCTGCCCCCCACCCCCACCCCGCTTTGCATTTCCAAGCTATCCACCAAGAAAATAAGAAGAAACACGTAGTGCACACAAAAGCAGTTCTCCCTAAAGTGCATGATTGGGTCACGTGGAGGGGGAGATGAATGTGATTCTGAGCTTGGAAATGTGCTTCTTTATGATTATTAATGCGGATGGCCTGGACGTGAAAGGATTTTGCAAACACAGCAGTTTAAAAAATGTATTTTCTGCCTTGTTTATGAGGCATCCATCTATACATAATTCAGTTCAAGGGTTGAGATTTTCTGTTATTACGTGCCAGGGATTATTTATCACGGTGGCGAATAATTTCCCAGGACAAATTATCCTCCTCTTATCATCCAAATGGACTTCCCTTCCGCATCACTCATGTCATGTTGAAACCGAAGGCCATAATGTTGAAACCATGACATAAGTCTTCCTTCGGATGGCAGCATATGGTGTGTGTTGGTTGGGGTTTTTTTCAAAGCACCATCAAATTTCCCACTGTCAAAGATTAGCCTCCCAACTTTGTCTTAGCTGGTGACTCTGGTGTCTGAAGCTGATAGGAAATTATGCACTCAATAAAATATGAGATTGCAAGAGACAGACAAAGCCAAAGTAAGCAGCAGTCCACAAGAGGAGAACCCACTTTCAACAGCCAGCACTTCACGTCTATCATATTGATTGAAGCCATCCAGAGGTAAAAACACAAGCTTCGAGATACGTTGAAATTTAAGGACGACGGCTGAGGTGTCTGACTCAGAATATAAGATGAATGTCCACAAGTCAGTGCCGGACTGCTCTAAATAGGTTGAAAATCTGGCCAGTTGGAATATTTGTGTGAAAGGAATACGAACTCTGATTCGTGAACTTCTGCAAGGGCATCAGCACATTTTTCTTAATGACATAAGGAACTGTTTATTAACGTCCGTGAAGAAGCGAAGATAGGTTTAAAAAAATCAAAATAGGGACTTTTGTGCTTTTATTGGGAAAATAAAACCAGATTTCAGGAAACCTCAATTCCCCCCCCCAAAAAAATACTGTTTTTTTTGCAAAGCCAACACAAAAAGAGGTCCAAGTGGAGTCCCATGATAGGACGCAACCTGAGAAAAATATTGGGTTGGCCAGAAAGTTCATTCGGGTTTTTCCATACAATCATATGGAAAACCCCAAATGAACTTTCTGGCCAACCCAATAGTAAGAAAATCAAAAGATACAAACAAAAATCATCTCAATTCCTAAAAATTTCTCAGATCAAAGAATGCTATGCATTCATCTTTAATAAGGATTCTCTTTAGATGTGATCTGTCGAATCTTCTGAGGTATGTGCCTGTTGTTTTTGCAAAGGAGCGGGTGGAATGTTCATTTTCCCTTCAGTGGAACATGTTTTTATGATCCCTCAAACTTGCTTTTCTGCTCCTCTTCCACAAATAGGCTGTGGTTGCTAGGATGCATCATTGAACTCCACCAGGGTCACAACCACACATTTTAGAATCAAGCACCATATTCCTGCTCAGAGAGTTACATGGACTTGCCCAATGTCACACATCAAATGACTGAAACAGAAGCACTGGTCTAGAAGGCAAGAACCTTGGATTCTAGCCCTGGAGCTGATACCTGATAAGCTCTACCCCTTAAGATAAAAATCTCATGAGGTTTGTATACATTTCTATCTTCAGAAGCAAATGTTTCATACGACCCTTGTTGCTTTATGAGTCTTCCACACCCACAGAATCCCAGAGCCAGCTTCCCCATGAACTGGGACCACTCTTGTAGTATCCTGACATCTGAAACCCCTTTACCTCCCATCAACCACCAAGCTCCTTGTGTCTTTAAAGAACCCTGCAAAATCTCTTCTCCTCCTTCTCTCCCTCCATGATGAGGTGTGAGCCAGGACTCTGCCTTCCCATTTAGAAGATTAGCACAGGGGCTGTTAAGCAGAAGAACAGAGAGCAGTGTTCACTGGGGACCTGACTGGGTGTGAGATGTGTATAAGAGACACCGGTATAGAGCTTCTCCATCTTTGGCTGCAAAGAATATAATCAATCTGATTTCGGTGTTGACCATCTGGTGATGTCCATGTGTAGAGTCTTCTCTTGTGTTGTTGGAAGAGGGTGTTTGCTATATCCAGTGCGTTCTCTTGGTAAAACTCTATTAGCCTTTGCTCTGCTTCATTCCATACACCAAGGCCAAATTTGCCTGTTACTCCAGGTGTTTCTTGACTTCCTACTTTGGCATTCCCGTCCCCTATAATGAAAAGGACATCTTTTGGGGGTGTTAGTTCTAAAAGGTCTTATAGGTCTTCATAGAACTGTTCAACTTCATCTTCTTCAGCATTACTGGTAGGGGCATAGGCTTGGATTACTGTGATATTGAATGGCTTGCCTTGGAGACGAACAGAGATCATTCCATCGTTTTTGAGATTGCATCCAAGTATTGCATTTTGGACTCTTTTGTTGACCATGATGGCTACTCCCTTTCTTCTGAGGGATTCCTGCCCACAGTAGTAGATATAATGGTCATCTGAGTTAAATTCACCCATTCCAGTCCATTTTAGTTCAGATTCCTAGAATGTTGACGTTCACTCTTGCCATCTCCTGTTTGACCACTTCCAATTTGCCTTGATTCATGGACCTGACATTCCATGTTCCTATGCAATATTGCTCTTCATAGTATCAGACCTTGCTTCTGTCACCAGTTGCATCCACAACTGGGTACTGGTTTTGCTTTGGCTCCATCCCTTCATTCTTTCTGGAGTTATTTCTCCACTGATCTCCAGTAGCATATTGGGCACCTACCAACTCTGGGAGTTTCCCTTTCAGTATCTTATCATCTTGACTTTTCATACTGTTAATGGGGTACTCAAGGCAAGAATACTGAAGTGGTTTGCCATTCCCTTCTCCAGTGGACCACATTCTGTCAGACCTCTCCACCATTATCTGTTCGTCTTGGCTGGCTCCATCCGACATGGCTTAGTTTCATTAAGTTAGACAAGGCTGTGGTCCATTGATCAGATTGGCTAGTTTTCTGTGATTATGGTTTCAGTGTGTCTGCCCTCTGATACCGTCTCGCAACACCTACCATTTTACTTGGGTTTCTCTTACATTGGACGTGAGTAACATTTATATACATTTAAATTATATATATTACATATGTATTATATCTAATATATGCATATATATTTATATATGTTACATTTAAAAAGGTAAACCACCCAATCTAAAAAAGCTACATAATATATGATTCCAATTAGATGACACTGTGGAAAAGGCAAATCTATAGATGTGGTAATCAGGTCAATGGTTGCCAGGCACTGGAGAAGAGGTAGAAGGTTGATTAGGTAAAGCTTAGGAAATCTGGGGGTTGGGTGGTAGTGAAACTATCCTGTATGATACTTTAATGGTGAACATAAGACATTACGTTCAATAACCTCAGATATGCAGATCACACCACTCTTATGGCAGAAAGTGAAGAAGAACTAAAAGGCCTCTTGATGAAAGTGAAAGAGGAGAGTGAAAAACTTTGCTTAAATATTCAGAAAACTAAGATCATGGCATCCAGTCCCATCACTTCATGGCAAATAAATGGGAAATAGTAGAAACAGTGGTTGACTTTATTTTTCTGGGCTCCAAAATCACTGCAGATGGTGACTGCAGTCATGAAATTAAAAGATGCTTACTCCTTGGAAGGAAAGTTATGACCAACCTACATAGCATATTGAAAATCAGAGACATTACTTTGTCAACAAAGGTCCATCTGGTCAAAGCTATGGTTTTTCCTGTAGTCATGTATGGATGTGAGAGTTGGACTACAAAGCTGAGTGCAGAAGAATCGATGTTTCTGAACTGTGGTTTTGGAGAAGACTCTTAAGAGTCCCTTGGACTGCAAGGAGATCCAACCAGTCCATCCTAAAGGAGATCAGTCCTGGGTGTTCATTGGAAGGACTGAGGTTGAAGCTGAAACTCCAATATTTTGGCCACCTGATTCAAAGAGCTGACTCATTTGAAAAGACCCTGATGTTCGGAAAAATTGAAGGCAGGAGGAGAAGGGGTCAACAGAGGATGAGATGGTTAGATGGCATCACCGACTCGATGGACATGAGTTTGGGTAAACTCCAGGAGTTGGTGATTGACAGGGAGGCCTGGTGTGCTGCGGTTCATGGGGTCACAAAGAGTCAGACACAACTGAGCAACTGAACTGAACTGATAAGACATTAAGCATTTGTTAAAACCCTGAGAACTTTAGAGACCAAAGAGAAAACCTTAATGTATGCATATTTTTAAAAAGTCATTTAGGAGATCTGGGATCCCAGGATGAAATGCAGAATGTGTCAGAAGAATCTAAATGCATTATGAATGTATGAAACAACTTCACTGAAGAAAGTGGAGGAATAAGATGCCAATTAAATAACTTTAGAAATGAATGGTTGTTAACACTCAAGGCAAAAGGAATTATACATAAGCACTGTACTCTAGCTGATAATGTCTTTCCCATGGGGTATGAGTTAGCAGTTCTAAAACCACCATACTGAAACAGAACAATTAAGTAAATGGATGCGAAACAGTGAGGGCCAGGGTTCTCACTTGTGGAGTGGGAAGTGACAGGTGAATAGGAGGACTGTGGGAGTGGACTAGAAATGGAGATGTCAGTATGAATTCATGTGTAACTTATTACAGGTATAGCTGATTACATATAGATTAATAATAAACATGTGTGTATATACACAAGTCGGTATATACACATGTATCTCCTCACCCTGTCAGCTGAGAGGGCCCAGAAGTAATGGCAAACACTCCAGTGGCAACTAGCACACCTACCATCCTGATCTTGGTTTCTAATAAAATTATCCAATAAAAGAAACCAGAGCTCCTTGTAGACGTGATTGATTCTGGAATTGAGCCAGAAATTTGCTAGATGAGCCTAGAGCACTTTGTAGTTAGTGCCAAAAATTAAGTTTCAAAAAAATTTTTAAATGCAATGATAGAAGTATATAAAAAGGATCTAGCAGCCAACTGAAAGAGTTTTCCAATAACTGAAAAGGGAACAATTGAGCAACAAAACAGATATAGTAGTACAAAATAAATATACATGACTCCACAATAATAAAACTGATTAAGTAAATGAGTAAGGAGGATAGACAAATCTCCTAAACAGAAAAATTCTAACTAATTTATGTATACACTCTTACTTTCAAGGAAATCAAACATAACTCACTACCCTTAAGTGTGGGCTTCACACACTGACTTAACAGTATGGAAGGGGAAAAATAATAATTAATTATGGTTAGTGGAGAATCCTGACAGACACTATACTACCTCAATCTGGTGATCAAGGTTAACATCAAGAACAGATTATACTGATGGTATGTACCATGCATACGATGTGATGAGATGGCACTTTACTTCTCTGGTTTTCCTCCCACAAACACATTTTTAGTCATGAGAAGAATATCAGGAAAATCCCAAAATATGTGGACAAAACATGAGATTGGTTAATTCTCAAAACTGTCAAGGTCAGCCTGAACAAGAAGGTATGAGAAAATATCATAAGCATGATCTCATGAAAGGGACTTCCCTGGCAGTCCAGTGGTTAAGACTCCAAGTCTCCAAAGCAGACGGTGTGGGTTCGATCCCTGGTCAGGGAAGTAGGATCCCATGTGCCAAGTGGTGCAGCCAAAAAGAAACTTTTTTACAAAAATAAAAGAAAAAAAATCACATGATAAATAAATGTAGCATGAAATCATGGATAGGATCTTACAACAGAAAACAACATTAGGGAGAAATAGAGTAGATTTGAATAAACTATGGGCTTTAGTTAATAATAGTGTTTTAATATTGGTTCATTAGTTGTAACAAATGTAGCACACTAACATAAGATGTTAATAACAAGAGAAACTGGGTGTTATATATATGGAAACTCTCTGTATTATATTTGCAGTCATTCTGAAAATCTAAAGCTGCTCTAAAATAAAAGTTTCATTTTAAAAAATTTCTTCCTGATATCTGAATGTAAGTTGCAAAGTAACAGACAACCAAAGATCACTTCAGTAATAAATGTTATTTATATACATATCGCACACATTAAGCATATATATATATCACACATTAAGCATTTATATACATATCACACACATTAAGCATTTTTTTATGACTGACTTTTAGGGTGAGTTTCACATGTGTTTTAAATAACATTTTATTTCATTTCTTTAAAGAAAAGACTTAATTTAAGTAACATTTAATTTTACATTCATTGACTCAAACTGAGGAAAATAATTATATGAAACAGAACTGTTCAAGAAAATTCAGAGCGACATAGAGATGACCACAAAGTCAGCAGCTGCTCACGCCCATCAGGAATGCTAGGAAACAGCCTGCCCAGTCCTCCAAAGACGTGGTTTATCAGGGCTGTGCCATTCAGTAGCCATGCCCCGTGTGTCCTGAAAGGAAATTTCTCCATGGGGACCCACATGAGAATCTCCCATAGCATGTCTGTTCTCCCCTCACAATGTTTCTTCTTCTTCTTTTTTTGTCTTAAGGTTGCATCTAAGAGAGACTGGTTTATTTATAAGAATGCAAATTTTAAAAGCCTTCAGAATTTGGAAAAGACTTGTCATTTAAAATCCCTATAAATTAGATATGTTCTATTCTACGTCAAAAAAAAAAAATTTCTACATGTTCTTTCTTACAAGATATGCAGCATCAATAATTTGTTAAATGTGATTCTTTCAGGAAGACTTTTGAATTTAGCCTCTAGGTTACAGAAAATTAAGACCTTACTCAAATGTATAACAATTCCTTTGATTTTTATTTTTTGGAAACATATTTGTGCTCAAAATTTTCTGTAGCATTTTTTTGTTTGTTTCATTGGAAATTAGTTGTATTGTAATTTTATCAACTGAAGTTTTCATATGATTTTAATTCACATAAAATTTTGTGAATTCACATAAAATTAATCTTTGTAGAATGATTAACTGAGTGGCATCTAGAAAATTCATAATGTTGTACAATCACCTTTATCTAGTTCTAAAACTTTTCTACCATTCAATGTAAAACTCTGTACCCATTAAGCAGGTTTTTTTTTTCCCCATTTCCCTCTCTTCCTGCCCCCAGTAACTTCCAAGTATCTTCTGTTTCTATGAATTTATCTCTTCTAAATATTACATATACATGGAATCATACCATATGCCTCACAGTGTTTCTGGAGGCTTGAATATTGACTGGATTTTACTTTGTGATTCTTTAAATCAACTCCTTAAGAAACTTTTAGATTCTCTTATTGAATGATAAACAGCTTGGGTATTTTGTCTCTTTTTAGTTAATAAAGAACTGTTTTTGTTCTCTGACTTCCCAATAGCAAAATTACAGTTCAATTACAATTATAAACCAGATTTCACATACAAGGTACTGCTTTATATTTCTGCATTTTCCCCCTCTGCCTCCCATTTTCATATATTTGATGCTCATTTAGAGAATGACAATAGATTGGAGTCACATGAAAAGCATACATGTTAATGATATACAAATTTGCCATTCCAAATCTTCCTGATAAAAATAAAAATATTTGAACAACCTTTAAAACATCCAATTTAAACAAATTTAGGAATCGAAGTATTGGGGGCATATATCACCTATAGCTCTATCTATACAGCACCAAGCAATATGGACTTTCGGATTATGTAAGTGACTCAGAGGTAATAGTCACTAATTCCCAACATAGAGATGACCATAAACATAGTTCCATGTCATGGCTGCCTCTTCTTCTAAAATGACACCAACAAGTGGTCTATTTTATTATATTATTGAAATTTTCCAGGTATCTGTTTTATATTCCCTGGCAGTGCCTGAGGCTACAATATTTTCATTTCTTCCCAGATCAAGCCATACACCTAAAACCCCTTTTGGAAGTAATTTAACAAACATATCTATGCTCTTTGGCCATAATGACATTTTCATGACAGCTTTTGGAAATTTTATTCCAGAGGAATGAGGCATGATAGGAAATCCATGAAGATTGTCTGGGGATATGTTTTGGAGTAGGCTGACCTTTTAAAACCTTTCAAATCTTCCATCCTGTCCTGTTTAGATTTAGGCTTGACTAATTTGAGATATATATAAATCTTATTATGGAAACTTTGTTGCCTTTAACCAAAGAAAGATGAAAATATGATTTCTTGTGATTACAGAATCAGGGACCAACGACCTTCTTGATCAGCACTATCAAATCTAAGTAATATAAACTATGTTTATATTGAAATATAGTTTAAAAATTTCTAGAGGTCACATTAAAAAGAGGTAAAATTAATTTTGACAATATACTTTAACTCAATATATCTCTATATTATCATTTTAATATATAATAAATACTTTAAAATTCTCATCAGGATATTTTAATTCTTTTTCATACTGTCTGAAATCTTGTGCATTTTACACTTACAGCACATCTTGATTTGGACTAGCTACATTCCAAGAGCTCAATTACTGCACATGTCTAGTGGCTACCATCTTGGATTGGGCACTTACAGATACAGTGGTGATTAAGAGGAGGGACCTGGGCTTGAATGGTTTAAGAGGTGGAGTGAACATGATACAGTGGGGAAAATGTGAGGGTTCAGTTACCAATATTCAAATTCCACCTTCCACAATTAATTAATTACAAAGCTTTAGAAAATTTGCCTTGAATGTTTGCCAAATATTCCTGTGGTGTAGATAAGATTAAATGAGATAGTGTGCATAAATCTTTGGCTACACTGCAGATAGTCATTAAATCTTGACTCCTTCAGAGAGAATATATCCTATGAATTTACTAATTCTGCAGCATATCTCTATTATCATACTGCAGACTGTAGCCCACCAGGCTAATTTGTCCACGGGATTGTCCAGGAAAGAACACTGTGTTGGACACACACACAACTTCACTAACGCCATTGCCATGACAGGCTTGAGTGAGGTACACTAGGCCGCAGAGAAAAACAAACAAACAAAAAAATCCTGGGTCATTCTGACTCTGTGGGCTCAGAGGCCTTCCGGGATGACATAATGACAGCCCAATCAGAAGACAGCGTCACCCCGATTAGGTGACGACCAATCTATTTAAGACACAGGGTCCTAAACCCCTGCATGCGCAGAACTTAGCCAATCAGTAGATGTCAAGAATCCCTTACAACCAATCCTTTCTTAACTCTCTGTCTTTGTTCTAAACCTATAAATACTGCTGTAATTCTGGGCTCAGGGCTCTTGCTTTACTCCACTGCGTTGGATGTGGCGGAGCCCTGACTCGAGTCAGAAATAAAATTCCCTTTTTGCTTTTGCATTGCCGTGGATGTCGTTTTCTCAGTTTTGGGGACTCGGACTGCGGGCATAACACACTGGAGTGGGCAACCCTCTCTTCTTCAAGGGGCCTTCCCAACCCAGGGATCAAATCCAGGTCTCCTGCATTGCAGGTAGATCTTTACCAACTGAGCTACCAGGGAAGCCTCATATCTCTGTTGACCAATTACTCAACTGTTATACATCAGTGAACAAAACAATTATACTTAGAAAGCAGAGGAAGACAGACAATAAAGACATAAAATATGTTGTAGTATTTCAGAAGGTGATACAGGAAAGGGAAAACGTGCTAACAGAAAAATAAAACAAAAGGAGTCAAGTATGAAGAGGACGTGACATCATTTTAAACAAAGTGGTCAGGCTAGCTGAGGGGGAGACATTTGGGCAAAGACAGAAAGGTGAAGGAGTTGATCATGTAGCTTTCTGACGGAGGAGCCTGCTAGGAGGGGTCGGCTGGAGAAAAGACCCTGAGGTGGGTTATTCCTGGAGTGTTTGAGGAACAACAGGGAGACTGTATGGCTGGAAGGCAGGGAGCAAGGGAAAGAGGTAAGAGATGAAGTTAGAAATGTTCTGATAGTGTGGAGCTTGTGAGCCACTGTAAGAATTCAGGTTTTCATTCCAAGTGAGATAGGAGCTACTGCAAGATTTAAGTAAGGACCGACATACTCTGATTTCTAATTTTAAAGCATCACTCTGACAGCTGGGTTGAGAACAGGCTATGGGTGGTAAGCGTGGGGGGCAAGGGCACTAGTAGTAAGGGAAGAAGCATAGAGACCCATGAGGAGCTACTGCAGCAACTGAGGAGAAATGATGGGTGGCTTAGACCACAATGGTAGTAGAGTGGTCATGGAATGGTAGTAGAGTGGTGAGTCTCTAAATCTGTACTGAAGGTAGTATCAACAGTATCTCCTAATCATTTGGTTGTGACATGTGGGAGAGAGAAAAGCATCTAGAATGACACCAGCATTTTTAAATGATACAAGTGAACGGATTTACAAAACAGAAACAGACTCACAGACATAGAGAACAAATTTATGACTACCAAAGGGAAGGGATGCGAGGGATAAATTAGGAGTTTGGGATTAGCAGATACATACTATAATAGATAAACAACAAAGACTTCCTATATAGCTCAGGGAACTATATTCAATGTCATGCAATAAACTATGATGGAAAAGAATATGAAAAAGAACACACACACATATATAGGATGTGTATATATATATATATTATATATATAATTGATCACTTTCTGTATACCTGAAACATCATAAATCAACTAATCTCAATAAAAATAAATCATTTTTAAAAAAGAATAAAGCAATAGAAGCTATTTTCATTACAAACCATGTGGAATCACATATCCTTGTGCAGCTTTGCTAAAAATAAAAAAATAAATGATAAAAAATAGGAATGATATAATGATGCAATACTTTCATGCTTTGAGTCCTTTCAGAGCTTTCAGAGATCTGCTGTTCCAAAAGCCATTTTCCAAACCACTACTAGAACTTTCTAAAACTTGCTTACATTTTGAGTATCTCCAGAGATCCATTTTGAACATTTTGTCACGAAGTTTTCACATCTTTTAAGCAAAACAGAAAAGTCGGGGTGTTCAAAGCATTGAGCTGTCTTGGGGGCTAGAGCCCTGAGGGAAAAGAGAAACCCCAGAAAGCTAATGGGAAGTGAACCAATCTTCCTATAGATTTCCTCGGTGGGGGGTGGGGGGTGATGTCAGCTCTGACAGGCTGCTGTAATTGTTACTGATTTGAAGAAAGATACTCTGAGTCTGGCCACTGATGGTTCCTTGCCAACTCCATGGGCCACAGACAACTGCTGACAGACCCACATGTGGCCCATGTGACATCCTCTGGAGCCACTGGAGTCAGGCATCAATCTTCAAGTGTGACCAAAACAGTATTCATTCTTCACAGCTCAGCTGGAGCTGGATAGGGATTCACTTTTTCATTGTTCTACTGATCTTTAAATCAGAAACTTATAATTGTTCAATTTGGCAACGCAATGAATACAATTTTTCTAAAGGAGAAACTGGAGGGGAAATAGCCTAGGAGTACCAAGTTGATTTGATGCTAAATCAAGGCAAGGATGTACATTTACAGTAAAAGTAAAATTTGAGTTTCAATGATGAGAAAAAGAAATTCAATCGCTAAAGTCATTGAGGCAAACTAAAACAAATCAACAACAACCACAAAACACACACACCCAAGCAAAAACAACAGAAAAGAGAAGTGTATGTTTGCTTCATCAAGTCCAGAAAGATGAGACAATTAGAAAAACTGTAAAAAGATGTAATCAGTTGTGTGTCCCTTAGGGGAGAAGGCACAGAAATGTCTGTTTCCAGCTACACGATGTCTGTTCCATGAGAATAAGCATGCAACCACAAATCTTTAGAGTATGCATAAATGAACAGATAAAGAAGTAGGTAGATATAGAGCTACTCAAGAGAGCAGGACAAGAAGTTGAAAAAATGACAAAGGGGGGGAAACTATTAAGTACACGGGGCACTGATACTGTGGTGGGAAAAAACACCAATACCTTGCTATCAGAAGGCTCGGGAAAAAACAAACCCCAGGGCAGCAAATCCACGAGCAAAGCCAGGAGCCAGTGTAAACAGCAAAAACAGTCCTTTTATTGGTGCCAGAGCGGGTGAAGATTACTACTGCAGGAATCGCTCCAGTCCACGAAACTTCCTACACAAGCATCTTTTTACCGAACCAGATAATTTGGAGATGGCTGCTGTATTCTAAGATACAGTAATTCATCTTTTACATAGCAAACATTTCTGATGACTTTTCTGTTTTTAAGCACAGCTGTCCTACCTAACAGGAAATAACTGAATTGGGAGAATGGTTGACAAGCAAGTAGCTTTTCTAAAACTTTGGGGAAGGGGGGTTGTTGCCGACTCTTTCCGACTCCATGGACTGCAGCCTACCAGGCTCCTCTGTCCTCCACTATCTCCCAGAATTCGTTCAAATTCGTATCCATTGAGTGGGTGATGCTATCTAACCATCTCGTCCTCTGTCGCCCCTTTCTCCTCCTGCCCTCAATTTCTTCCAGCATCAGGATATTTTCCAATGAGTCAGCTCTTCCCATCAGGTGACCACAGTATTGGAGCTTCAGCTTCAGCATTTGCATTCATTTTCCAGCCTGAGAAAACAGCAGAATGCCACGACTATGTTCCACAGTGTCACCTAGTGGCCTTGAGGGACAGGATCCAGAACCCAGGCAAATTCCGGTAGATGTACATACAGCCGGCTTCAGAAGCCTATCATTTCAGAGAGCAGCCTTCTCCCTTGATTGGAGGAGTCGGTGAAACAGGATTAATAGCTAATAAAGTGGCTCAGCAGTAAGGCTAAAGCTCCCAAGCCTGACCTCCACTGTGTGTTTCACAGCACTGACCTTCGTTGCTTTTATAAACCTAAAACCACAGCTTTGAAATCATGTTTCCATTTACCTGATATGAAACATCTCAGTCCCGTCTCTGAGATTTCTGAGAACCACGTAGAGAAAATACCAAATAAATAGATGTGTGAGTTTATGCAAGTGTCATTTCCAAGTTGTGTGGATTTGTGATTTGTACACAAATAGCCCTTCCCAGGTGGCGCTAGTGGTAAAGAACCCGCCCGCCAAAGCAGGAGATGCCAGAGATGTGGGTGCGACCCCTGGGTTGAGAAGACCTCCTCGAGGAGGAAATGGCAACCCACTCCAGTATTCTTGCCTAGAGAATTCCATCGACAGAAGAGCCGGGTGGGCTACTGTCCATGGGGTTGAAAAGAGTGGGACAAGACTGAGTGCACACACACAGCCACAGCTTCATTCTCAGGTCCCAGTCTGTCTCCAGACCAGTTTGTCACTTGATGAAGAGATCTCAGGCCTCACGGATGTGGCAATCTTTAGTTTAGGACAGTATTCTTTGTTTTCAGAGTCACTGCAACTGACTTCCCTGCCTGTAGCCTGGACCCTGCAGAATTTATCACCCATAGCACTGCTAGTCCACTTTCTAAAACACAAATGCGACTGTGCTATTCCTGGCCCCTGGCCCCAAATCCTTTATGGCTTTCTCTTTGCCCTCCACAGAAAGTTCAAATTCTTTAAGAAACATTCAAGGCCCCAGGCTTCACCCCGTTTACCTGCCAGGTAGAACCAGCCACTGCTGTTCACGCTCCACACTGGGCCAGTCTGCACCCTGTGGGACCTCTGGGTGCCGGCTCATGCTGTCACTGCTGCAACACCTGTCCCCACTCCCCTTCACCTGGTATTCCTGCGCACCCTTTGACCCTCCCCAGCCTCTAGCCTGGGCTAGTGGCCTCTCTCACACTGCCCGAGAGAATCACATAATATAATGTGACATAATATTCCATTTGGTAATTACTCTTCCATCTAACTACTAACTCCTGGAGGATCTGACAAATCCATCTCTCTAGTGCCTGAAGAGTGCCAGGGACAATAGTTACTCTAGATAAATATTCAGATAAAAGAAGGCACAAATGATTAAATCAATGCCCTATTTCTCTGTCCCCTTAGTGCCAATCAACTTAGTTCCAAACGTAAATGTGATCTGATGCTTAGTGGGACTTGCCTGTGACTATTAAACCAGAGCCTTACACAAAGAAGACGACACATTCTAAAGAGAGCCCACAAGAAAAGCTAGACATCCACCTCTCACCCCAGACCCTACTGCAACTAACCACCATCTACTTTTGGGCCCCCTCCTCACCCTAGGCAGGTCTCCTCTAAGAGGTCCGAGGAGAGGCAGGAGAGTGGCCATCATCGGCCTTATGGGGGACTGTGGTGTCCCTGTGGGATTTATCCCACTGCCAAGCCCTCCCCGCCCCATACAGGTGTGAGGAGTGCCAGCAAGAAAGGAAGCCCGGCTACTGCTCCCCAGCTGGGTGCTGGCCGAGTGTGGTGAGAAACTTCCTGGGAAAGTCTGGGGTGTCCTCGGGACCAGGGATGGAGAAATATGGGAACTGGGGTTTGTTTCTTAGCTGGTTACTCCCCAGCGCAGGAGGCTTGATGGTGGTGGTGGTGGTGGTGGGTTAGTTGCTGTGGCCAACTCTTTGTGACTGTAGTCCCAAGGACAGTAGCCCACCAGGCTCCTCCATCCACCAGGGATTTTCCAGGCAAGGATTCTGGAGAGGGTTGCCATTTCCTTCTCCAGGGGACTTTCCCAACCCGGGGATCAAACCCCTGTCTCCTGCATTAGCAGGCAAGGTCTTGACCGCTGAGCCACCAGAGAAGCCCCTACGTTAAGATTACACCAAGTACACTGTTTAGTCAGCAGAAAGGAGCTTTATTTTACTAGGTTAGTGCCTGGAAAGAAAAGGACAGGAGGATACTGCCACTCTAATTCCTCAGGTTCTTTGGTACCACGAAAGAGATCAGAGTAGAGGACTAGCCACATGGGGAAGGGGTCAGGAACAGAAAGGGCCAGAGGGACACAACACCGTGTGTCCATCCACAGACACCACTGTATCAGCAAAGACAGACTTGCTCTCAGATCTGCTGAAGGGACATGAAGGGACCACCAGGTATGCAGACTCAGTCTGCAGACTTATCCCTCCTTTAATCACACCTGGAGTCCCAGCCTCTAGAGCTATTGGAACCAAACTCCAAGGAGGCACTGAATAAATGTTCCCTCCTCAGCACATCATTCATCAGCCTCTTTCCTGTCTCCTCTTACTCTGCTCATATCTAACCACGTTCATGTGTGTTAAGGCACATATGACTGTGTGTGAGAAGAGGACATTTAATTCTTAAATTTCTTGAGAAGAAAAGTACTTTTCAGTAAAAACATTACATCAGCATGCAGAGGAATTACTTCCAAAGTAACCCTAACTTCGTGGATCTGTGCATGAAAGTTCTGAAGTATCTAAGGTAATTATTTCACCTTTGAAAATTTCTACTTGGAATTATTTTCACTCTCTCATAAACCGAAAATTCACTCTGATTCCTTTATGTGTACCTAAGTTGAGATCTATTTTGATCAATTGATTCAGATATGAACTCCTTCTACACTGCCTTTATGAACAGGTTGGTGGTTTAGATACTTCACTTTTCCTAGTAGAAAACACCACCAGATGCTTGGAAAGACTCCCAACAACTTGACAGATAGTGATGATTTCCATTTGTTGAAATTGGTTTCTCTTTATTTACTCCCTATCAAATAGCAGTATGAAAAGAATTTTTAGTGCCAATGATGATCCAAGGAAATAATAATTTAATATATTGGGCTGGCCAGAAAGTTCCACCCTCTGGAAAAGCCCAAAGGAACTTGTTGGCAAACCCAATATTTTGAATAAATA
The DNA here is from genome assembly GCA_006410675.1 of Oreotragus oreotragus. Classification (NCBI taxonomy): domain Eukaryota; kingdom Metazoa; phylum Chordata; class Mammalia; order Artiodactyla; family Bovidae; genus Oreotragus; species Oreotragus oreotragus. The sequence goes on from SJYX01005026.1 coordinate 276,218, forward strand.
AGAGAAATTTTTTTATTCTTTTTGCTTGTATCAAAGTAAAGTAGGAAAGTTGTGTAATAAAATGCTATGTAATAAAATGTGGTTCTTTGTGACGCTATGGACTGTAGCCAGCCAGACTCCTCTGTTCATGGAATTCTCCAGGCAAAAATACTGGAGTGGGTTGCCATTCCCTTCTCCAGGGGATCTTCTTGACCCAGAGATCAAACCTATGTCTACCTGCATTGCAGGCAGATTCTTTACCATCTGAGGCACCAGGGAAACCCAATAAGATGTGATACAAAGCTTTATTTCAGATCTTACAGAAAAATTTTAGAGGCAATAAATTTTTACAGTATGTATCTAGTATTCTTGTTAAACTAGTAACAACTCTAGTAGCATATGGAAATTTTCTTTCAATCTCCTCCCCAAAGAAATTTATATAGAGTCTTTTCTTTAATATTCATATGAAACAGAGACTTAATGGGCTTTGAAAATCTTTTGAGTGGCCTCTATGAATACCTTCATAGAAGATAAACTCTGGTTCATACAAGAATGGTACTTTTGCCATTACTGTTGGAATCTCCTTGCTTGTGCTATTCTATAGCTACTTTGTGAAATCTGAAGAAGCCTCACATATATTGTGCAAGTCTCAAGATAACAACTTTGGAAAGATCCAGAGGGTAGAGTCAAAGTATTCTCCCCATTATATCTGCTGAAATGTTGAGCATTAATTGCTCACCTATATTCCTCATGCTCAGATTTTGGTTGGCACCAAATTGAGGTATGGAATTGGGTCTTGTGTTCTTGCTCTCTCTTGCTCATTAGCTGAATGATTATGAACTGAATCTCTTTTGCTGGGCCCCAGGTTTTGCAATTATGAAATAAGCTGAACTAAATGATTTCCAAGATCTCTTAATTTTCATAGATTCTGAAAGTGGTTAAATATATTGTCATGTAAGTCCATTCTGAAGGAGATCAACCCTGGGATTTCTTTGGAAGGAATGATGCTAAAGCTGAAACTCCAGTACTTTGGCCACCTCATGCGAAGAGTTGACTCATTGGAAAAGACTCTGATGCTGGGAGGGATTGGGGGCAGGAGGAGAAGGGGACGACCGAGGATGAGATGGCTGGATGGCATCACGGGCTCGATGGACGTGAGTCTGAGTGAACTCCGGGAGATGGTGATGGATAGGGAGGCCTGGCGTGCTGCGATTCATGGAGTCGCAAAGAGTTGGACACGACTGAGCGACTGAACTGAACTGAACTGAAAAATTATACTTTACATCAGCAGAATATTGTCTTTTCTTGAACCTCCAAATGATGTTACATTTCAATGATTCAGAATTTGCATAGTGTGCTCTCTGCAATGTTTTTGACCCTGTGCAAACTAAAAAAAGAATACAATCATTGAATCTACTGGCAAGAAGTATTAATCATATTTTTCTTTGAGACAAGGACCTAAAGAAATGTCTGTGAGATTAGCACTTGATTAAAATTTCAGTTAAACATCCTCTGGCCAATATTTCCCAAAATGTATTTTCAAACTGCCTTTATGAAGAAGATGGTTGCTTAGAAATTATTTCACTTTTCATAGTGAAAAATGTCATTTGATACTCAGAAAGGCTTTAAATGCCAGTCCTGATGGACAGTAGTGATTTCCATTAGTTGGAATTGGTTTCTTTTACTTTATTTTTAGCTCTACAGTGGGTTAACAGATATTTGCTTTTTAAAAAGAAACCACCAAAATACTGTAAAGTAATTATCTTCCAATTAAAATAAATACATTAATTTAAAAAACAAACAAACAAAAAAGGAGTCTTGGGACTTCGCTGGTGGTCTGGTGGTTAAGACTCTGAGCTTCCACTACAGGGGGCAGGGTTCAATCCCTGGTCAGAGAGGATGCATTGACCAGAAAACAAACAAACAAAAAACAAATGAAAAGAAATCTTGTTAGCAAATGATTTGGAGAGATGATGGATAGACAAAGTTAGATTCAGATGACTAAATTTTCTAGCGTGATTTTCATTCTCCCATACAAGAGTGGTTGTCGCTGTTGTTTAGTTGCTAAGTCTATGTCTGACACTTCTGCGCCCATGGACTATAGCCCGCCAGGCTCCTTCACCCGTGGAATTTCCCAGGCAAGAATACTGGAGTGGGTTGCCATTTCCATCTCCAGGGGATATTCCCAACCTAGGGATTGAACCCACGTCTCCTGCTTGGCAGGTAGATTCGTTACCACGGAGCCACTTGAAAACCCCATACAGAAGTAGAGTGTGCTGTAAAGGGAGGGGCCTGCTGCCATATCTGTAGGTAACTCCTGCCCACGCCACCTAAACCCCCAATCCCGCTCTCACAGTGGGTAATAAGACAGTGAAAATTTTGGCCAGAGCAAGTCTTTCTGCACCAGGGATAGAGACACTAAGTCAAATTTTGTTTTGAGAAGTAGGGCAGATTCTGAGCCAGTTAAAAAAGTGTTCAATTCATAGTTCAGTTTAAGCCATTCCCAGTTCTATTTAAAGAAGGACTCTTTACAAAGCAGAGCTAAGTAAAAATGGAAAGACTTCTTTCTGGAGGCAGTGGGTTTTGGTCCTGGGAAATGTTCATGAAGACGCAATCAGTAATTACAGGAACCAGGTACCCTGAGCATTTCCCCTGGGAAAGGTAGGATGTGAGTTCCATTCAGGATCTGAACATTGCGAAGAGCATGATAGGCTTGGTGGCAGTGCTCTGCCATCCAGTCATTTTGCTGGGAGTATGGGTTGATACACATATGGTGGCACGTTAGGGGGACAGAGCTTATCTGTATGGCCTCAGGCTCAGGCTGAATACAAGCCAGGGAAAGGAGTAGCATTCTCCCAGAGATCTTGTCCTAATTCAGTAACTGCCCACCTCTACCACCAAGGAAACCTGACCCAGCCCGGCTCCATGTACTGTTCACAGTACGAAGTTTAGCAACAAGGCAGCAGGATTTGGAGGTTAAGAGCATGGCCTTTGGAGTCAGACTCCCTGGGTTGGACTTCTGAACAGATGGGAACTTTCTATATCTTAGTTTCCCTATCATAAAAAGGACGTGATCTTAAAAGCTGCTCCGGAGTGTCGTTTTGAGAGATGAGTTGGGTTAGTCATGTCAAACAATTCACAAATGTCATCATAATAAGTAATACTTAGCACTTCTACCGGGGAAGGCAATGGCACCCCACCCCAGTACTCTTGTCTGGAAAATCCAATGGATGGAGTAGCCTGGTGGGCTGCAGTCCATGGGGTCGCTAACAGTCGGACAGACTGAGCGACTTCACTTTCACTTTTCTCTTTCATGCATTGGAGAAGGAAATGGCAACCCACTCCAGTATTCTTGCCTGGAGAATCCCAGGGATGGGGGAGCCTGGTGGGCTGCCATCTATGGGGTCACACAGAGTCGGACACGACTGAAGTGACTTAGCAGCAGCAGCATTCTTTCCTTTCTCTTGGGTAACTGTCTCTTATACACATCTTGTGTATAAGAGACAGCCCCANCTCCAACACTTTGGCCTCCTGATGCAAAGAAAGTTGTCTCATTTGAGAAGACCCTGATGCTGGGAAAGATTGAAGGCAGGAGAAGGGGACGACACAGGATGAGATGGTTGGATGCCATCACCAACTAAATGAACATGAGTATGAGCAACTCCAGGAGTTGGTAATGGACAGGGAAGTCTGGCATGCTACAGTCCATGGGGTAACAAAGAGTCAGACATGACTGAATGACTGAATTGAATTGAACATAGATGTATAACAAATAAAATATTTTCAAAATTTCTTTGAAATTATTTTTCAAATATATTATCCTAATATCAATAACCTCAGACATGCAGATGACACCACCCTTATGGCAGAAAGTGAAGAGGAGCTAAAAAGCCTCTTGATGAAAGTGAAGGAGGAGAGTGAAAAAGTTGGCTTAAAGCTCTACATTCAGAAAATGAAAATCATGGTCCCATCTGGTCCCATCACTTCATGGGAAACAGATGGGGAAACCGTGGAAATAGTGACTGAACTGAACTGAACAGTCATAATTGTCTTAATTTCAGAATTTTTAAATATTATTATCATCACTCTTCTTTTCCCTTCCTTTCCCCCCCTTTTTCCCCTATCTTTTTTCCATCTCCTCTCTTTTCCTCTTTTTCCTTCTCTCCTTTCTCCTTCCCTTCTCAGACCCTTCCTCTTTCCTTCCCCTCCTCCACCATCAACCATCAAAGCTTTTTTCTCCTCCTCCTGCTTCTCATTTCTTCTTCAATATACATATGTATGTATTTATAGTTCTGAAAAAAATAATAAATTTTGCATTTGAATGCAATAATTCTAAATAATTTCATCAAGTAATACTTCTGATATACTTGTCTCAACTTTATACAATGCTATAAAACTCAACATACTTTTTTTTCATTATTTAGAGAATACTTTATTAGTTTCTGTAATCAAACCCATGTAGATAAGACCTTACATATTTAATAGAGTGTGTTACCCCTGTACAAATGGAAAAAATTATGTTTAACATTTCTAGACCAATATGGCTGTTAATTTCTGTACAATGCCAACCCAACACGGTACAACTGGGATACTTTTTCCAAAGTTGACAGCACAGCTAAAGTTTCCAAAAATTCAAATTATATATATATATGTATATATATATATATATATATTTATTTATATAAAAAGACCAATAGCAGTATGTTATGCATCAATAGCAGCAACAGCTTTTCCAAGTTCTGCAGTCATCTGAACAAAATTATAGAGACATCCAGCACACTCCATTAAAAAAAAAAAAAGTAAAAAAACAAAACCTCAGAAAACAGCAAAGTTCTGTTACTATTGTGGTACCTGGCACCATTTTTTTTTTTTTAAATTACGTTTCTCAATCATCATCTGGAAAGAAAACATTCTAGAATAACATCATTAAAAACAGATCTGATAAAGCACGGTCACTACTACATATCATAAAGCAGGTACAAGATATTTTACATTCACAGAGGTATGATACAGTACTGTCCTACATCTATAATACTAGAGGATATAATTAAAAAGGCATTATTTGAGACTTGATTCTACTTTTCCAGCAGAGGGCCCAAAGGATGGTTATGACACAGCTCTGGTACAGAAATGCACCTTCTTAGACAGGATTTCCTTTCTTTATTGGCATAGTTCTAGGTACTCACTGCTCTTCATGAACATCAGCTAAAAACTGTTTAAAAAAATAAACAAAAACCAACCACTGGGTTCATATAAAGATGACTGAAGAGAGGCAAGCAGGACTCAACCTAAGTAGCATTTAACCAACTCCATCACGTCTGAATGGTTAAGAGCTTCATGGAAGAAAGGAGATGCCAAGTAGCACTTCCAAACTTTGGGCCACAACCAAAACACAGCATCATTTCAAACAGAAGCAGTAGCCAAACACTGCCCACTTGGAATCTTTAAAACGTTCTCCCCTTGACAATCACATCTTTTCCTTCCAGCTCTCCTACCCTGAGTATCCACTCCAGAAATTCTCAGACCTACCCAAGCACCGACTTGACCTTTCTTTCTATCAGCTTCCCCTTGGGTTTGCGCCCCTTCTTATTTAGTGTACATTCCATAGATTGTAATTAGAAAGATAACCCCCTCACTCTTCCCTCCTTAACTTCACCAGCCTTGCAAAGCCAAAACCCTACTTAAGCCCCACTATGCATCTGCTTTCCCCTGCACCCAAGCAGCTCAACAAATGCTCCATCAAATACACAGTCAAGCAGACTCATATCTCCTTAAGTTTATACTGACAACTCAAATTAATATATTTTCTACTATGTGTGTTTGTTCATTCTCCAAAAAAATAATTTCCTGTATTCTCCTTTCTGTTCATTTCTATTCATTACACACACACACAAACTCACACACACATAAAAAAAGTATTTTCTCCTTACTGCAATCTTTGCAATTACCAGTGACCTGACTTCACACCCTACTAGAAGAAATACACAATCAGTTAGGCACAGTACTGATTCACTTTACCTGGATGAACCTAGATTAAGAACTTTGCTCTTAGGTACAGTGATGGATCAAGATAGAGAAAATGTTTAATAAAAGCATAATTACATTTTTTTTGTTTACCTGAGGCTTGTGAATTGAGAATTTATATCTTCAGTAAAAGCAGAATACTTGAGTATCTTTTAAATCTTCATTAAAATATACTTTTATTGCTACAAGAGAATATAAACACAAGAGAAGACCCTACACATGGACATCACCAGATGGTGATGAAATCAATCAATACCAAAATCAGATTGATTATATTCTTTGCAGCCAAAGATGAAGAAGTTCTCTACAGTCAGCAAAAATAAGACCTGGAGCTGACTATGGCACAGACCATGAACTCCTTATTGCCAAATTCAGACTTAAATTGAAGAATGTAGTGAAAACCACTACACCATGCAGATATGACCTAAATCAAATCCCTTATGATTATACAGTGAAAGTGACAAATAGGTTCAAGGGATTAGATCTGTTAGACAGAGTGCCTGAAGAACTATGGACTGAGGTTCCTGACATTGCACAGGAGGCAGGGATCGAGACCATCCCCAAGAAAAAGAAAAGCAAAAAGGCAAAGTGGTTGTCTGAGGAGGGCTTACAAATAGCTGTGAATAGAAGAGAGGCGAAAGGTAAGGAGAAAAGGAAAGATATACCCATTTGAAGGCAGAGTTCCAAAGAATAGCACGGAGAGATTAGAAAGCCTTCCTCAATGATCAATGCAAAGAAATAGAGGAAGACAATAGAATGGGAAAGACTAAAGATCTCTTCAAAAAAAGTAGAGATACCACGGGAACATTTCATGCAAAGATGGGCAGAATAAAGGACAGAAATGGCATGGACCTAACAGAAGCAGAAGATACTAAGAAGAGGTGGCAAGAATACACAGAAGAACTATACAAAAAAGATCTTCATGACCAAGATAACAATGATGGTGTGATCACTCACCTAGAGCCAGACATCCTGGAATTCGAAGTCAAGTGGGCTTTAGGAAGCATCACTATGAACAAAGCTACTGGAGGTGATGGAATTCCTGTTGAGCTATTTCAAATCCTAAAAGATGATGCTGTGAAAGTGCTGTACTGAATATGCCAGCAAATTTGGAAAACTCAGCAGTGGCCACAGGAAAGGTCAGTTTTCATTCCAATCCCAAAGAAAGGCAATGACAAAGAATGCTCAAACTACCACATAATTGCACCCATTTCTCACATGCTAGCAAAGTAATGCTCAAAATTCTCCAAGACAGGCTTCAACAGTATGTGAACCATGAACTTCCAGATGTTCGAAATGGATTTAGAAAAGGCAGAGGAACCAGAGATCAAATTGCCAACATCTGCTGGATTATTGAAAAAGCAAGAGAGTTCCAGAAAAACATCTACTTCTGCTTTACTGACTATGCCAAAGCTGTTGCCTGTGTGGACCACAACAAACTCTTCAAGAGTTTGTTGGAAAATCTGTGGAAAATTCTTCAAGAGATGGGAATATCAGACCACCTGCCTGCCTCTTGAGAAATCTGTATGCAGGTCAGGAAACAACAGTTAGAATTGGACATGGAACAACAGACTGGTTCCAAATAGGAAAAGGAGTACATCAAGGCTGTATATTGTCACCCTGCTTATTTTACTTATATGCAAAGTACATCATGAGAAGTGCTGAGTTGGAAGAAGCACAAGCTGGAATCAAGATTGCCAGGAGAAATATCAATAATCTCAGATATGCAGATGACACCACCCTTATGGCAGAAAATGAAGAGGAACTAAAAAGCCTCTTGATGAAAGTGAAAGAGGAGAGTGAAAAAGTTAGCTTAAAACTCAACATTCAGAAAACTAAGATGATGGCATCTGATCCCATCACTTCATGGCAAATAGATGGGGAAACAATGGAAACAGTGACAGACTTTATTTTTGGGGGCTCGAAAATCACTGCAGATGGTGACTGCAGCCATGAAATTAAAAGACGCTTGCTCCTTGGAAGAAAAGTTATGACCAACTTGATGTAATGGGACGTTGCTCAGTCATGTTCAACTCTTTGTGACTCCATGGACTGTACCATATCAGGCTCCTCCATCCATGGGATTTTCCCAGCATGAGTACTGGATTGAGTTGCCATTTCCTTCCCCATGGGATCTTCCCAACCCAGGGATTGAACCCAGGTCTCCTACATTGCATGCAGACACTTTACTGTCTGAGCCACCAGGGAAGCCCCCTAGACAGCATATTAAAAAGCAGAGACATTACTTTGCCAACAAAGGTCCATCTAGTCACAGCTATGGTTTTTCCGGTGGTCATGTATGGATGTGAGAGTTGGACTATAAAGAAAGCCGAGAGCCAAGAATTGATGCTTTTGAACTGTGGTGTTGGAGAAGACTCTTGAGAGTCCCTTAGACAGCAAGGAGATCCAACCAGTCCATCCTAAAGGAAATCAGTCCTGAATCTTCATTGGAAGGACTGATGCTGAAGCTGAAACTCCAATACTTTGGCCACCTGATGCAAAGAACTGACTCATTTGAAAAGACCCTGATGCTGGGCAAGATAGAAGGCGGGCAGAGTAGGGGACGACTAAGGATGAGATGGTTGGATGGCGTCACTGACTCAATGGACATGAGTTTGAATAAAGTCCGGGAGTTGGCGATGAACAGGGAGGCCTAGTGTGCTGCAGTCCATGGGGTCACAAAGAGTCGGACACGACTGAGCGACTGAACTGAACTGAACTGTGCTCCTATGTGGTTGAAGAAAAAGAAATCCAGCATTATCTGAAAGATCAGTGGCAACTGAGGATGACCCTTAAGCCTTTTAAAGTTTGTTCTTGGATTGATCTCTGATATTTTATGGATGAAGGTACATAGATGCTAAGAAGTTGGAGAATACAACTAAAATGCTGGATGAAAAAATGTTGAAAAGATTTAATTTGCCAAAACAATGGGCTCAGACAAATAAGATAAAATTTAATAAGGATAAATATAAAATCCTTCATTTACCTTTAAAAACAAATATGTGATATAAAGCAGGATGGACAACACTGAATTAACAGAAATAAATCCACAGACTAGCGGATTCCCAGGTGGCTCAGCAGGGGACACAGTTTCAATTCCTGGGTTGGGGAGAGCCCCTGGAGGAGGAAATGGCAACCCATTCCAGTATTCTTGCCTGAAGAATCCCATGGACAGAGGAGCCTGGCAGGCTGCAGTCCATAGAGGCTGCAGGGTCAGACACGTCTGAGCATGCACACGCATGCACACATGCAACTGCACAGAGTAGTCTCTCATTAACAAAGATATACATTAATTACACAAAAATTTATGTTCATCACAAAGAAAACAATAGACCAACTATCCTAGGCACAGACTAGACCTCAGCTGAAAAACTAGATTTCATTCTGGGGACTTTATTTCGAAAGAGAGTTATAATGTCTACAGGACACCAAATGAAGGGGAGATGATGAAAGTCGCCCAATCAGACCATACAGCCCCTGGGATTCTCCAGGCCAGAATACTGGAGTGGGTAGCCTTTCCCTCCCCCAGGGGATCGCCCCAACCCAGGGATCAAACCCAGGTCTCCCACATTGCAGGCAGATTCTTCACCAGCTGAGCCACAAGGGAAGCCCAAGAGTTCTGGAATGGGTAGCCTATCCCTTCTCCAGCGGATCTTCCCATCCCAGGAATTGAACTGGGGTCTCCTGCGTTGCAGGGAGATTCTTTACCAAGTGAGCTACCAGGGAAGCCCATGGAGACCTTTATGAAACCTCTCTGAGAGCCAAATGGGTGGATCCTGCACTGACTGAAGGGCAAATCCAAGGCTGTCTGGCATAGCGGAGTCTGGAGTCCTTCATAAGNGGATCAAACCCAGGTCTCCCACATTGCAGGCAGATTCTTCACCAGCTGAGCCACAAGGGAAGCCCAAGAGTTCTGGAATGGGTAGCCTATCCCTTCTCCAGCGGATCTTCCCATCCCAGGAATTGAACTGGGGTCTCCTGCGTTGCAGGGAGATTCTTTACCAAGTGAGCTACCAGGGAAGCCCATGGAGACCTTTATGAAACCTCTCTGAGAGCCAAATGGGTGGATCCTGCACTGACTGAAGGGCAAATCCAAGGCTGTCTGGCATAGCGGAGTCTGGAGTCCTTCATAAGCAAGTTCAAATTGCAGCTTTGTCAGTGATGCACCTTTTAAACTTTAGTAAGTTCCTCCCATCTCCAAATCTCAGTAACTTCATTTACCAAAAATATAAAAATTATGAGATAATCTTATTAACAACTGCCTCACTAAAATGTATGAAAACCAAATGAGATAATCCATTTAAAGCAATTTGCCCATTCCTGTGAGCATGCTAAGTTGCTTCAGTTGTGTCTGACTCTCAGCAACCCTATGGACCATAGCCCACCAGGCCCCTGTGTCCATGGAATTCTCCAGGTAAGAATACTGGAGTGGGTTTCCATGCCCTCCTTCAGAGAATCTTCAAACCCAGAGGTGGAACCTACATCTCTTTATGTCTCCTGCCCAGGCAGGCAGGTTCTTTACCACTAGCGGCCCCTGGGAAGCCCTTGCTTGTTTCTAGTAATAAATGTTAAACATTTGTTCTTGGGCAAGGGAAGAGCTGGCAGAACTGGTAGGACAACAGAATTCAAAGTTGGTGCTTTCAAAGTTACTTTTTATGTTCAGAAAATATTGTTCTATTTTATCAGTTAATTTGGGAGGGTTTTGCTGTCGTCGGTTTTTCTTTTGTATGTCTTTATTGAATTTGTTACAATATTGCTTCTGCTGTTTATGTTCTGATTTTTTGGCCACTACGCACGGGGGACCTTAGTTTCCTGACCAGGGATTGAACCCCTGCATTGGAAGAAGAAGCCCTAACCACAGGACTGCCAGGGAAGGCCTTATTCTTTTTCTCTCATGCAGATAATCTGATCCTATTTAAGGGGAAAATTGAGAAGAACAGTGTGTTGCTGAGCCAGAGAGCAGAGGGAGAGAAGCATCTGAAAGCATCAGGTGTACGGTACCCAGAACCACGAAGTGGTGACAAA
>SJYX01005026.1:288097-305264 GCA_006410675.1 Oreotragus oreotragus
GGTGTTGGGGGTTGGGGGTTGGGGGCGGACATCGTCAGGCACTGCTTGGTTTCTGTCCCCCAGGGCCTCTTCTGGAAAGTTCTGCTTCCATCTGGAGGACATGGTTTTGTCTTTAGAGCGTGGGGTGTCCTTACCTGCCGCACGTCGGGGACTGCATCATGAGCTTAGGGACAGAACGTGACTTCTAGGGGAGAAACTCAAAGTGGCCCTTTGACTTGAGCCCCGGCCGAACCAAGAGCCTTTCCGCAGGACCGCTCCAGGATCACGCCTCAGTACCTTACGGTGCAGCAAATACGGAGCTTCTGTCATCAACACTCTGGAGCTGGGCCACAGCCAGGGGCCTCCTGCCCTGTGCCTGCTCTCACCAATGGAATGAGACTGAGTTCGGTTCCAAAGGCAAGGAAGGCGTTCTTCTCGTTCTTCTCGGATCAAAGAGTGAAGACGCGCGAGCTTCCGCTCCACAGCAGGTGTTCTCGCCGCCGCCACTGGCAGTTGCTTCGTTTATGGCGACCTCTACCCGCGCAGGGGAGGGGTAGTTTTGCCGAGGCGCGCAGGCGCAGCCGTGCCGCTCAGGCTCCTGTCAGGAGGCGGCGCAGCCTCTCTGCACCCCGCCCGTCGCCGCCATCTTGGATGGAGTGCCGTGCGCAGTGTCTCTACAGGATCCCTAAGCTGAGGCCACCGTGCAGCTGTTTGGCACCAGGAACGCAGGTCAGAAGGGCCTGGGCGTGAAACCTTTACTCGCAGCACCCTGTGAGGCAGTGAAACCAGGCTCAGCGTAAAGGAAAAGGAAAAAATGATTAGACTTTATTTTGTTGTTGTTCAGCCAGTAAGTCGTGTCTGACTTTTTNCCTAAGCTGAGGCCACCGTGCAGCTGTTTGGCACCAGGAACGCAGGTCAGAAGGGCCTGGGCGTGAAACCTTTACTCGCAGCACCCTGTGAGGCAGTGAAACCAGGCTCAGCGTAAAGGAAAAGGAAAAAATGATTAGACTTTATTTTGTTGTTGTTCAGCCAGTAAGTCGTGTCTGACTTTTTGCGACCCCATGAACTACAGCACTCAAGGTTCCCAGGCTCCTTTCACTGCCTCCCAGAGTTTGCTCAAATTCATGTCCATTGAGTCGGTGATGCCTCTCACCATCTCATGCTCAGCCTCCCCCTTCTCCTGCCCTGTCTTTCCCAGCATCAGGGTCTTTTCCAATGAGTCGGCTCTTTGCATCAGATGGCCAAAGTGTTGGACCTTCCGCTTCAGCATCAGTCCTTCCAATGAATATTCAGGTTGATTTCCTTTAGGAGTGACTGGTTTGATCTCCTTGTAATCCAGAGAACTCTCAAGAGTATTTTCCAACACCACAGTTCAAAAGCATCAATTCTTCCCCACTCAGCCTTCTTTATAAACACTTTTCTTTTGTTAGCTACATTCTATTTTTACTTCCTGGTAACTGTGAATGGGCTTTGCTGGTGTCATCCGAACTACATCCCTCCTGCTGATGTTAATTATGTTCAGTTCAGTCGCTCAGTCGTGTCTGACTCTGCGACCCCAGGAACTGCAGCACGCCAGGCTTCCGTCTCCATCACCAACTCCTGGAGTCCACCCAAATCCATGTCCTTTGAGTCAGTGATGCCATCCAACCATCTCATCCTCTGTCATCCCCGTCTCCTCCTGCCCTCAATATTTCCCAGCATCAGGGTCTTTTCAAATGAATCAGCTCTCCGACTTGCCCTGTGGGAGAAAGAGAAGTGCTCGTCACTCCTTCAGGAAGAGCCCAGCCTGCAAAGCTAGCTGACACCTGTCTGTGGTCCCCCGGTCCTCCTCTGAAGGGCTGCTGGGCACGTTTCCACTCTCCCTGTGTCTTCAGCCTCCTGCTGTCTGTTTTAAAAGTGCCTGTCCTGCCTTCTTCCGCCTCCGGCCCACATCACTCACACCATTCTGTCCTTCAGAGTCAAGCTTCTCCAGAGAGTAGTCCTCACAGTGCAGTAGATGCAGTAGCATGGACTGTGTAGTGTTTTTCAGGTGGATGGTGATATACGTTTATCACTGTTTCATGCTTGAAAAAGATGAATTGTGAAGTGGACTACTGGGTTCATGAGTTACCTAAAGTGGGTTTTTTAAAAAATATTTAAATATTTGTTTATTTGGCTGTGCCTGATCTTAGTTGCAGCAGGTGGGATCTTTTTTTTTCAAGTTGTGCCATTTCTGCACGTAGGATTTAGTTCCCCAACCAGCAATAGAACTTGGGCCCCCATATGTTTCGAGCACAGAGTCTTAGCCACTGGACTGCCAGGGGAGTCCTCCTGAGGTGCTTTTGAAAGTATCAAATAAGGCAAAAGAAACAAAGAGCAGTCCCATGAGTTGCTGTTGTTTTGTTGCCTGGTCCTTTCTGATCCCCTGGAATGTGGCCCCCTCCACAGCACGCCACTGAAGCTGCTCTGCCAATGTGACCAGTGCCCTTTGGTGTCTCTGCTTACTTCGCTGGAATTCTCTGTGGTGTTTGATGGAATTAAGGCTCCAGGACTCTTGGCACCCTTTCTTATTTTCTGGACAAACTCTCTCCTTCCTAGTTGGCCTCTTCATCTTTTCCCCCAGAGTCTCTTTTTTCCTACTTAACCACCTGTCACCAAGCTTATGTGCAGCCACTGAAGAAGCTGATCTGCTTGCCTGTGAAGAGGTGCAATGGCGGGAAAGGGCGAGCAGCGGGGCTTGGAAAGGGGACTGGCTGGAGCGGGGCTGGAAATTCTCCTTCCCGAGGCTGCCGCTCCCTCTGTGAGGACAGGAGAGTGGAAGCAGTGAGTACAGCTGACCCACCTAACTCAGGGGTTACAGGCACCAACCCTCTGGTCAGTGGAACATTCAAGTGTAACTTTACAGTCAGCCCTGTATGTCCGTGGTTCTGCATCCATGATTCCCCCAGCCCCTGTCATGTAGTACTCTAGTACGTATTTATTGGGGAGAGGGGAAATAGTGTATATATGGGCCCTTGCAGTTCACATCTAAGTTGTTCAAGGGTCAACTGTATATAAAATGTGTGGTATATGTTGCTTTCTGATAACTGGATAGAGTCTGAGAATTCCAGATCTCAAAAGATGTAGTCAGAGAGGCATAGAAGGGGAAGAGACTTTACAAGTATAAACATGTGGACCTGGCTTGAGAGGTGGCCTCAGCCTCCTCAGGGGTCTTATCCCCAAAGCAGGCTGGAGTCAGCCTTTTCCACACCGTGACAAAACGACCATGTCTTAGTTTATTAAAAAGTCAACCGAGTGCCTGCAAGGGGCACCCGACTCCTCTCCAGATAAACGGCCCAGTGTAGAATGGAAGCAGGACATTGTCTCTTCCTTTCCTCCTGTTCCTACCTTCAGCTCAGAACAATCAGTTTTCAATTTTTCTTTCCTGCCCAACCCTTCCAATCTCCAGATTGAAATCAGTGGGAGAAGGTGCATGCATCAGGTCATTTCACAGGGAGAGAAGCAGGCAGGAGAGAACACAATGGGGGAATGCTTCTTTTAACTCAAAACGCTGGTCTATAGCTTTCCTACCAGAGGCCTCTGCTCCTGTCTTGTGAGGTCTGAAAAGGACTGAGGACTGAGAGGCAGGGTAGGAGGATAAAGGAATCTATGTTTGCATGGTTCCAGAAGTCCATCCTGAGGGTCCACTCAAGCAGTGGCCTGTCTCCAGGGCCTGCTCCTCTCCCTTCACCAGGTAATTCCCACCCTCTCCAGAGGCCACCCCAGGCTGTGCTGTGTTGCTCTGCCTGAATGTGGACTTAGGCACACTTGAGGACTCAACTAATGCTTGATGGCAATTAATGGAAGACTTGCAAAAGAGCACAATTTGAAGTGGAAACAAGATGAACATCTTGGCCCGTTTGGGCAGTTATAACAGAACACCACAAACTGAGTGACTTCGAATTTCTCATAGTTCTAGGGTCTGGGAATCCTAGATCGCGGTATCTGGTTAGAGCCTGCTGCCTGGTTTGCAGATGGCTGTCAGAGACACACAAACATTCATTCTGTAGCTGTGAGTTGTTTTCTCAGCGTCTGCATGTTCCAGACCCTCCAAATGAGTCCTTGTAGTTACATCTTTTCTCTGACCCTGGCATGATGCTAAATCTTGTCCCTTAAATGGGCAGTGGGCATCTCCTTGACAAATGTCCCTCCTGCATAGTGTCTAGCTTCTGACATGCAGAAATGGACAAAGACTTCCTGATAGATATAAGAGTTGGATAAATGGAGAGAGCTGCTGTGTTCTCAGGTGGGAATACTGAATCGTTTAAAGATAATGACTCTGTTATTTTAAAGGGTTAACATAATTACAATTTTTAAATCCCAACAGGTTTTGGAACTTTACAAATTGATTTGATTGCAAATTATTGAAAAAATAGACAGGCAAAAATTTCTTGAAAAAGATGAATTATGAAGTGAACTACTGAGTTTCAAAATCCCTTTTAGAGAAAGCTAATGATGATGAGGATAACAAACTGTCATTTGTTGAAAGCTTGTGATGTGCTGGGCATTATGCTAACCACTTTGTGCACATTTTTTTTTTCTGTTCTAACTGTAGTGCTGTGAAATAGGCACTGTTATTACCCATATTTTACAGAAGAAGTGACAGAATTAAAGTGGTTGTTCAAGATCAATAACTGTTCAAGATAAAACAGCTAATCTGGGTCTGCCTGATTCCTAGGCTTATCGCTTCACTCCTCTTCACCAACATGGAACCCACATGCTGCTGATTAAAAAGCAGGCAGATGGAGCAATTGAATAGAACAGAGTGCTCAGGGTAATTTTCTTTCTTTTTTTTTTTTTTGCCAGGGGCCTGAGGCCAGAGTTTTATTTATTTATTTAAAAATTTTTTTTCTGACCACTGTCAGAAACCCACTATCAGCACCTCTTAAGCGGGTATCACCTCTGCACCCCACGGGCTGACTGATGGCTGGCCTTCTCTCTTCTGGCGTCTGAGATTTTCCAGGGCTTATTGGGTATCCTGTGTACCCATTTCCTGGGTGAGGTCTCTCCACTGCTTGTATTGAAATGGGGGCAGTTTGCTGGCATTACAGCTATACAGTCTAAAAACAACAAAGTATTTTCCACTTGTTCACAGTGACGTCCCTAATTTTTCAGGGCTGATAGAGGAGTTCCTCTTTAAAAAATAATAATTCTTTGCCAGTTTCAGTGGGATTAGGGGGAAAACCCGCAAATCAGTGAAATCAAATAATTGTCAGTCTCATTGTTTCTAAGGTTTAACTTGTGTAAATAGCAATGATATCACCTTTGTATTTGTATGAATTTTTTTTTTTTTTTTGGCTGCTGTTCCCTGTGGCTAATGCTGTGTGACCACTATCAGCAGGAGCCCACTGCTGACCTATGTCAATAAATATTGGGGTGAAATTGGAGCAAAATCTCCCTAGTTCCATAGTGGAATTACTGGTCCATGTATATTATCATATTTATGTCTCTTAATATGTAATTGCTAAATTGCTTTTTCTAAAAGGTCAGTTCCTTTTCCAGTACCTTCAGTGACAGATGAAGATGTGAAATGTCAAGACTCTAGTTTATCATGAACATTTTTCCTCCCTAATTTGGTAGCTAAAATAGTACCCACTGCTGATTTTAATTTGTCCTTCTTTTATTCTTTTGAGGAGGAGTCTGTTACCTTCACATTAGCTGCAAGGATGCTAGCAAGTTCCTGCTTGCTGGTTTCATCTGTTCCATTTTATTAAAATAGCTTCAGTTCTCTTGGGTGATGGAAACCTGGTGTCCACTGTGGCAGATCTGAAGATCTGATATTTTTCATCCAGTTGATTATTATTCATTTTTTTCAAACCAGTGGAAGCCTCCATTTCTCCCATTTCTTACCTCATGTGACTGCTGTCGCTGTGTTTCCTTTTCTCCATTTCTCTAACACAGTCTTCATACCAGGGGCAGCAAAAGGAGAGGCGGATGTTTGCAGGGAAACAAAACATCTCAGCATGGCTAACAACGTAAAGATGAGATGCAGGCCATCTCCATCATGAAAGGGCACAGCCGTTCCTCCTTCTGGGAATGCGTCTCTGGTCCCTTGCATTCTTGGATCCTGGCTTCCTTCATCTGGCTGGGCTGTCTCTTCCTGACCACAACTTGTCAACTTCCCCTTCTAGAGCCCTCAGTCTGGGCTGGGCTCCTTGCCTTGTGTTTATCTGAGGCTTATAGTTCCCTTCTCACTTCCACTTGACCATATAGATTATTATTATAATAAAATATTTTTATATTTTAATAATCTAGAATGACCCATTTAGTGCTTACCTAACCAAAATGCAATTTTCTCTCCCTAGTAACTATGCCAATCACTTTTAACCTTTTTTTTTTTTTCACCCTTTTCCTCCAGCCATATTTCCTTTTGTCTGTTTTCTGGTCAGGCTCTTCACTTGTTTATCTACTGATGTCTTAATGTTTCTCTTATTGCTTAATACACCTTTTTTTGTTCACTTAAAGATTCCTGAATTAAGAAAAAAAATCATAATTAACAGATGTTCTCTCCACAATAAACAGAAGGTACTATTTCTTAGTTTCCAAAGAAAATTACTTTTTCCTAGAAGAATCAATAAATCTTTCAAAAGATTATTACATGTATGGCTTCAAGCTATAAAACAGAAACTCAAATCTCATTATATATATATATATATATATATCAGAAGAAATTTTCCATAGTAGTGTTTATTTATCTCTGGCTGATCTTGGTAATCAATACCCCATTGTTACCCATAAAAAATAAATAGTCAACATCTGAACTTTAACAGGCAAAACAAACATCTTTGTTTTGATTATTAGACGTTATTTTATTTTGAACCTTATTCTGAATAATTTGAAAATCATCTAATTTTATAAACTTCTCTATAAAACTCAAATCTTTGGCTGTGTCTTTCCAGAAGTTACCTCATCTTGCTGTTTATTATATCTCAGATGAAAAGAGGTAGATTTTTAGAAAATGCAGTTCATTGTTATTGTTGTAGTTCATTTGTCAAGTCGTGTTCAGCTCTTTGCAACCCATTGACTATAGCACGCCAGGCTTCCCTGTCCTTTACTATCTCCTGGAGTTTGCTCAAATTCATGTCCATTGTGTCAAGGATGCCATCCAACCATCTCATCCTCTGTTACCTCCTTCTCCTCCTGCCCTCAATCTTTCCCAGCATCAGGGTCTTTACCAGTGAGTTGGCTCTTCACATCAGGTGGTCAAAGTATTGGAGCTTCAGCTTCAACATCAGTCCTTCCAATGAATATTCAGGACTGATTTTCTTTAGGATTGATTGGTTTGATCTCCTTGCTGTCCAAGGTACTCTCGAGAGTCTTCTCTAACACCATAGTTCGAAAGCATCAATTCTTTGGCCCTCAGCCTTCTTTATGGTTCAACTCTCACATCCGTACTTGACTACTGGAAAAGCCATAGGTTTGACTTAGACAGACCTTTGTTGGCGAAGTGGTTTCTCTGCTTTTTACGCTGTCTAGGTTTGTCATAACGTTTCTTCCAAGGAGCAAGCATCTTATAATTTCATGGCTGCAGTCATACTGTCCACAGTGATTTTGGAGCCCAAGAAAAGAAAATATGTCACTGTTTCCACTTTTCATAGCCAGTGCAAATTAATAATAAATGCTCATATCCTTTGCCAGCATTTCTCAAATATACATACAGTGACCCTTTGAGGAAAGCAAAAAAAATTGTTTTTTAATTCAAGAATGATGCACAAAGGCAGACTATAAAGAATCAATGAGGAATCAAAATAAATAGTAGATAATTGCCATAAATATAAATATTTAAATATATTTTACAAATAAAAAATCAAAATAAAGGGGTTGTCATATCAAGAACTTGAAGGTGGAAGTAATTCCCTGCCATTAGCACTGGGCTTCGGTCAGAGGGTTAATGTGCATCTCCTGAGCAGTTAGCAGGCTGCAGAAGAATAAGGAGGTGTCAATGCCATCTCCGAATGGGAGTTAATGAATTCCAGCCTTTTCTGGAGAGGTCCCTCCCACCATCCTAGACGGAAGATTCACCAACTGACTGTTTTTTATTTGACTCTATCCAGCAGACAGCCTCCCCAAATACAGCAAACCTCTTACCTGTCAAACCTTTCAGCTCCTTGCTTCTGCCCATATGTACAGGAGTAATTCATAGAAACTGAACAGACCTGCCGAATATCTCCAGGAACTTTGAAGTGCTTGGAAGGAAACGATAGCTCTTAAAAATATAGGTGGTATTTTCATGTTTTTTTTTTTTAACTTTCATTCAAAGTGAAGAGAAGAGCGATAAGACAGAAGTGAAAACTTGCTTTTACAGCTGCTGTCAGGGAAAGGGGTTTGCTAAACATGCGCTCCACCACCACACGCTACACTGAACTGTGTACGAGTTTGTTTTTCTAGATTATAGCTCAAACTTCCCAAACAATGGGTCTTAATAAAGGACAGAATTATTATCCTGAAGACCAGGGAAAAAAAGCATTTTTCCCCGCTTTCATCAAAATGTACAAAGGCTAATTATGTGATTAGGAATGCTCACGAATCAATTTGGATGAATTATTTTTGTAATCTCTGGTATCTGGAGCCGTACTAACGTGTGAGAAGATAAATAGAAGGGTAATTAGTATTCTTATTGTTGATGAGTATATTCTTTGTTTCTGAGCCTGCAACAAAGGATGCTGAGATCCCAACGCCCACTGTATCATCTCCCACATCTTCGTCTTTGCCAGGTTGATGGGTGGCTTTTCCTCTCTTGCTGAGGATGTGATGTGGTAGTGGGGAGAATGTCAGGTGTGGGGGTGCGAGGCACACAGAAAACAGAGCAGGCCTGTCTCCTGCTGTCCTTAGCATCTAGTATAGTTCCAGGATCTACTTTCTATGGATACGGTGAGGATGAGTGGAATAATGGAAAGAATTATATAACATTGTGGAAAACAAAACAAAACCCTATTTCAGGGGTCAGATGAGATGGTTTCAAATTTCTTCACTTCCTAACATTACAACTTAACAACAATCACTTAACCTCTCTACCTCCAGATCTTCAGCTGCAAAATAAGAATGATCATAATAGTCTCTTGTTTTGAAATGTTGCCTCCATACCAAAAAATAGGATAAGTCCAAATTCCTTATCAGTACATATAAACTTCATATTTTGGCCTCAGACTAACCACTGCTGGCTCTTAAAACCTCCTAATGCACCTTCTTCTCCTAGCATATGTCCTATTCCTGTAGGACCATAGGGTAGAGGAGGATCCCTTAATAACTTGTACCTGTTAGACAAGGTTGCTCTTTATCTTTCTGCCTTATAAACTCCTTCTCATTCTTACAATTGTTGTTCAGTTGCTAAGTCATGGCTGACTCTTTGCAACCCCTTCCCTCTTAAGTTTCTCTCAAAATCTCTTCCTATTTCTGATGTCTCTGCTTCATGGGAATGAGATGGATCCAGTCCTCTGAGCGCACAGTGAACTCTTGAGTTTCCTGCTCTCTACCACACATCTGTTTTACACTCTTTTTGCTTTAACTTGTAACCATCTTGAGAACAAAATATGTTTAATTTATCTTGTCTACCATCTCTGGCACTGTAATGGTACATAATGGGCTATCATTTAGTGTTGAGTGAATTAAGCTCTTCCATATGTGTTTTTTAACATGTTTTCTTAAAAGTTAAACAATGTGACAGATAGTCTTATGTAAGAGCGTGTACAGTAGCTCAGTTTGATCAATGAGTGAAGTGAATAAATCTTCTTACTATTGAACATCTTCACTGATGTTCAGTTCTGTACCTTGAGGCAGGTTGATTCTAACTTAGCTCATAGAAGAAGAGACACAAATAGCCAGTAAACATATGAAGGAAAAGGTTCAACTGAACTAATAAAGAAGTTAAAGTATAACAACAAGCTACAAAAAGAAAACCCAATAGAATAAGTGAAAAAAAATTAAAGATATATAAGTCTGGCTAAGGTGCTGTGAAGCAAACTCTAATGTATTGCAGGTGGGAATAGTAGTCTAACATTTCTGTAAAGCAATCTGATAATATGTATAAAGTCTTACAAATCTTATCTGTTCTGCATAAGCAACTCCTAAGAATCTCTCACAGGGAAAAAAATAGAAGTCATGACAAAATACTGTGTCTGTAGGTACTCTGCATATAATAACAAAATTTGGAAACAATCCAGCTGGGAAGAGTTAAGCAAGTTATAATCTGTCCATGCAAGAAATGTTATATAGCCACTGAAAATTATGACTCTCTAGAGTCAGTAATGCTGTTGAGAAATGTTGAGGATTACTAGGGCATCATGAACTGTAGCACGAGGATGATGGTGCTTAAGCAGTCCGTAATGGCAACGGCGCTTCTGTTGGGTAACTTTTTTTTTTTTCTGTACTACATTTTTCCTGTCTAGTTTCAGTTTTCTTTAATGAACAAATATTTTGTTTAAAAATTAAAGCATTAGTTTAAAATTAAAAAAAAAAAAAAAAACCTGACCTTATCAGAGAGCTGCAATCATGGCCTCAAGTCATTTCTTCCATGAATGGATCCTCTAGCTATCTTCCCCTTAAGAGCGCCCCTCAGGGAAGGGCTCACTAATAATTAAGCTGAACTTTGAAGAATCAGAAGGAGTTTGTTAGGCAAGAAAGTAAAAAGGCATTCCAGGCAAGGGAATGAATGGCCTTGGCATAGGAGATGGGATATCTTTTGAGATCAGTCTTTAGGTATTGCAGAGTGGGATACAAGAGACGGGTCTGGTATTGACAACAGGTTCATGGAATGTAGGGCACTGGGGTCTGTGCTATGGAGTTTGGGCTTAAGCCTGCTATTCGAGAAGAGCCTTTGGCTGAGGAGTTCTGCTCCTATGTATATAACCAACTAAGCTGCACACATATGCTCACCAAAAGACACAACTGTGGATGTTCATGGAGCCTCTGTTTGCAGTGGTCACAAACTGGAGCAGTCCAGCTGGTCATATGTGAGGGATGATGGCTTGGTGTAGTCTTCGGTGGTGGAAAACAGTGAGACTGGATGAGGTTTAGTTGCAAAATGTAGTTGAACTTTGCAGTTTTGGTGTTGAGTGAGGGAGGCTACTCACATAGGGGAATACGTGTGTGATTCCAATTATGCGGAGAAAAAGAACAGGTCAAAGACACGTATGCCCTTGGAAGTCATCATGGTGATTACCCTTGTGGCAGGGGGCAGTGATAGGAGGGAGACACTAAGAGGGGCTGTCTCTGGTGCAGCATGCAGTTTCATAAGCCGTGTTTGCAGATCACAATGTGATCTGTGTTTGCATCCACTATGTGAAAATATATTCAGCCATATTTACAAAAATAAAATACAGTAAAATAAAACCAACTCTGGAATAACTTTCCTTTCCTGGTTCTCCACTGCAGCATGCATAGTTGGAAGCCCTTGCTTTCTGACTGTCAAGGCCTGGAGGAGTTGAACAGCTGTCTTCTGCCTTCCTAGCTCCCTCTGTAGTCAGTCAAAGAGCCCCAGCCATTCAGGGCTCCAAATGATTGCCCAGGCATCTACTTAATCAATATATTAGCGTGGGGAGGAAAGTGCTCAAGTTTACCTTAGACCTGAGATGATGACTGGTCTAATCCAGGAAAATCTACAGCTGCTTATCTGATTTTAGACTTCCTCGTTCATACAGATTTTGACTCTGTCCCTGAAGATTGATACTGTGACGAATCGCACCCCTCACACAGTCCAAATTACAGTGCCTGGGGTTCATCATCAGGCCAGACTTCTATATATATTGCCAAGTAATCCAGATGTTTTTTTCCTATTTCAGTTTAAAAGTTGTAATGTTTTCTACATACATATTCATAATGGATTCCGTTTCAAGCAGAAATTATGGACTAGCCCCTGCAAGGTGGTTGAAGAATATCTTACCCAGAAAGGAAATACATTAAGGTCATGAAAGCCCTTTGGAGCATCCAAGTCTTGGCTCCATTTTTTGGACTTCCTTCCACTTTCCAGAATCCTTCCTTCAGATATTTTCTTTAGATAAGGTGGCCTGTGATGACCTCAGCACACCCTGATGGTTCCTCCAGATAATACGTCCTCAACACAGAGGAGCCATGTGGTTTATTGAGAGCACATGTTCCCCACTGTCATCACTCAAGCTGCTGGCCGCTCTGTGTGCCAAAGCCACAAGCAATGCCAAAGCTGTTGAGTCAGAGAAATTGCTCCCCAATATCGACATGCCAACTCTCCTCTCAATAATACATGCTGTAAGTCACTTCAGTCATGTCCGACTCTATGCGACCCCATAGACGGCAGCCCACCAGGCTCCCCCATCCCTGGGATTCTCCAGGCAAGAACACTGGAGTGGGTTGCCATTTCCTTCTCCAAAGCATGAAAGTGAAAAGTGAACGTGAAGTAGCTCAGTCACGTCTGACTCTTAGTGACCCCATGGACTGCAGCCTACCAGGCTCCTCTGTTTGTGGGATTTTCCAGGCAAGAGTACTGGAGTGGGATGCCATTGCCTTCTCTGCTCAATAATATATAGAGGTCTTCATTTGCTCATGAATTCACTCATTCAGCCCCTCCAACATTTCTTGAACGTCTACTGTAGCCAAGCATGTAGTAGTAGGTACTGAGGATAGATAATGAAGAAAATGTTCACAAACCTTGGCCTTGAGGAGCTTCCATTCTAAAGAGACAAGACTGGCAACAGAGAGGTAGACATGTGAAAGGATTATGGGTGGAGAGAGGGCTGGGAAAAGAGAAAGCAGAGAGGGGAGATGGCAGATGGACCTGGATATTTTGGGTAACCCAGTCAGCAGGGCCTCTCTGAGCATGGACCTCAGTGAAGGGAGTTTTAACTCCACCAAGATCCAGGGAAAGAGCATTCTGTGAAGGGAAACAGCCACAGAGATGTGCCCCAAGAAAAATAATCAGCTTTGCTCATTCGCCATGGAGCCCAGATAACTGGCTTTAAATATCTGCCAAAGAAGAGTCAAAGCCTGGTTAAAGTGGTACAAAGCAAGCAAGTCCTTAGGGACTTCCCAGGTGGCTCAGTGGTAAAGAACCCACCTGCCAATGCAAGAGATGCAGGTTTGATCCCTGGATCAGGTTTGATCCCCACGAGAAGGAAATGGCAGTCCACTCCAGTATTCTTGCCTGAGAAATCCCATGGACAGAGGAACCTGATGGGCTGCATTTCATGGGGTACCATAAAGTCAGACAGGACTTAGTGACTAAACAAAAACAAGCAAGTCCTTTCCTACTTCTTCCCACCCCCATTCATATGTTGAGGCTTTAACCCCCAGCCCCTCAGAATGTGGCTATTTGGAGACAGGGCCTTTAAAGAGGCAATTAGGGTTAAATGAGGTCTTGAGGTGAGCTCTGATAGAATATAGCTGATGTTCGCATAAAAAGAAGAGATTTGGTCATAGACATGTACAGAGAGAAGACCATATGAGCATAGAGGAAGATGGCCATCTATAAGTCAAGGAAAGGAGCCTGATAAGAAATCAGCCCACCTTGATCTTGAATTTCTACCCTCCAGAATCGCAAGAAAATAAATTTCCATTTTTTAAACTGCCTGGTCTGAGGTGTTTTCCTAGGGCAGCCCTAGCAAAAAATAATACAGTTGCCCATTATTGTTTGGACTTGGGAAATGACTTAAAACACTGAAGAACTACATTTGTAAATCAATCTTAGTATCCTACAATGTTCTGGAACTTTATTGGTAAATCAGTCCAATAAGTCTCAGCTGTACTTATTTTCCAAGATCAGTTGAAAAATCTTTAATCAGAGGGTAAAACAAATGGAGTGCCAAAAATGTCAACTTTTGAAGATTTTAGTGAATTGTATTTGTTGAAAATAACACATTTTCTGGCTTTTCCTCTATTAAAGCTGAGGAGGAATTGAACAGATTAAAATTAAATCCAGTTATGTCCTGGATTTAATTTTGAAAATTTATGAGTTTTGAAACATCTTGACTTGTAGGAAGAGCCTTTTGATGAAGCTCCTTTGTATTTAATTGGATACATTTATATACTATCAGGAGTAAATAGAATAGAGGAGGCCTGTAAATTTTTAGCCTCTAAATTTGGCAAAACAATAATAATTATAAAGGCAACTTATGTAATGAATTTTATTATTAAAAATGTGATTTAAAACCATCAACAAAATGAAAATTTGGGGGAGTGGATGGGAAAATATTTACAAATCCTATATCTAATAAAGGGCTAATATCTTAAAGATATAATGAACTCTTACAACTCATTTTGAAAAAAGTTTAATTGAAAAATGGGCAAAAAATCTGAATAGACATTTTTTTTAAAAGAGGACATCCAAATGGCCAACGTGTACATGAAAAGATGCTCAACATCACTAATCATCAAGGAAATGCAAATCAACAACCACTGTGAAATATCACCTCACACCTGTTAAAATGACTATCACAAAAAACAAAACAAGAAATAGCAAGTGTTAGCAGAATGTGATGAAATGACTATCACAAAAAACAAAACAAAACAAGAAATAGCAAGTGTTAGCAGAATGTGATGAGAAAAGAACTCTCATACACTGTTGTAAATTGGTGCAACCATCAGGGAAAACAGCATGGAGTTTCCTTAAAAATTAAAAATAGAACTACCATATAAGCCAGCGATTCATATCTGGACATTTATTCAAAGAAAACAAAAACACTAATTTAAATATTTAGGTACCCCCACATTCATTGCAGTTTTACTTACAATAACCAAGACATGTAAAGACCTTATGTGACCACCTTTGGATGAATGAATACAGGAAATATGATACATATACACACACAATGGAATATATTCAGCCATAAAAAAGACTGAAATATTCCCATTATTTCACAACATGGATGGACTTTCACAGTATTATACTAAGTGAAATAAGTCATATAGAGACAGGCAAATATCATATAAGCTCACTCATATGTGAAATGCAAAAACAAAGAAACTGAGCTCATAGATACAGAAAACAAATCGGTAGTTGCCAGAGGCAGGGAGGGAGGAAGAGCTGAAATAAGTAAAGATGTCAAAAGGTACAAATTTCTAGTTATAAAAAAATAAGTCATGGAGATGGACACCACATTGACTGTGATTAATAGTTCTGTGTTGTGTATTTAAAAGTTTCTGGGAGAATAAATCTTGAAAGTTTTTATCACACAAAAACGTTTGTAACTGTGGATGGTGAAGTATAACTAGACTTAGTGTGGTGATAATTTCACAGTATATACAAAGATCAAATCATTATATTGTATACCTGAAACTAATATGTTGTGCATCAAATATACCTTAATTTAAAATATATATATGAAAAAGAAAGATACTCTTAATGGAGACCAATTACCTATGAGAATATTTGTCCTCCCAGGGATTAATCGAACCTGTGTATCTTATGTCTCCTGCATTGGCAGGTAAGTTCTTTACCACTAGAACCACCTGGGAAGTCCTATAATATTTATACAGATCAATATTAAAAATAAACTAGGATCAAATATATCCTTCATTTAGCAAAATTTTCTCTGAGCTTGACACTTGGCATGTTTCCTGGGTTCTCACCTACCAGTGGGCTTCCCTGATGGCTCAGTAGTAAAGAATCCACTATGGAGAACAGTGTGGAGATTCCTTAAGAAATTGCAAATAGAACTGCCTTATGACCCAGCAATCCCACTGCTGGGCATACACACCGAGGAAACCAGAATAGAAAGAGACACATGTACCCCAATGTTCATTGCAGCACTGTTTATAATAGCCAGGACATGGAAACAACCTAGATGTCCATCAGCGGATGAATGGATAAGAAAGCTGTGGTATATATACACAATGGAGTATTACTCAGCCATTAAAAAGAATACATTTGAATCAGTTCTAATAAGATGGATGAAACTGGAACCAATTATACAGAGTGAAGTAAGCCAGAAAGAAAAACACCAATACAGTATACTAACACATATATATGGAATTTAGAAAGATGGTAATGAGGACCCTGTATGCAAGACAGCAAAAGAGATACAGATGTGTAGAGCGGACTTATGGACTCTGAGGGAGAAGGAGAGGGAGAGGGAGAGGGAGGGATGATTTGGGAGAATAGCATTGAAATATGTATACTACCATGTAAGAAATGAATTGCCAGTCTATGTTCAATGCAGGATGCAGGATGCTTGGGGCTGGTGTATGGGGATGATCTGGAGGGAAGATGTGGGGTGGGAGGTGGGAGGGGGGTTCATGTTTGGGAGTTCGTGTAAAAAAATAAATACAAAAAAAAAAGAATTAAATATAGGCAAAACTTAAATAAAATATATTTCATGCTTTAAAAAAATAAATAAATAAAAATAAAGAATCCACCTGCAATGCAGGAGATGCAGTTTTGAACCTTGGGTAAGGAAGATCCCCCAGGAGGAAATGGAAACTTGCTCCAGTATTCTTGCCTGAAAAAACCCTGTGGACCAAAGGAGCCTGGTGGGCTATATTCCAAAGGGTCACAAAGAGTTAGGCACGTCTGAGCATGTATGCAGGCACCTACCCCACTCTTACCCCCAGGTGGTTTATAAAAGTTAGCCAATTTTATTTATTCTCGACACCCTCTCCAGCATTTATTGCTTGTAGACTTTTGGATCGCAGCCATTCTGACTGGTGTGAAAAGTTAGCCAATTTTAAAACCTGAAACCAAGTTTGGGATCTTGCTTCTAAATGAACTCTTTGATTTGTGAAAGGTGTCTCTTGTGTCACAGTTTTCCTTGATTCACACTCTTAGAATATTCCTGATACCAGATGAGTGGATTTGTTCCCACACCCACCAATTCTCCCACACCAGCTGGATGGTTTATAATTCAATTCATTTCTGACACTAAACAGATTTATCACAGACCCCACCAGATTGCCCCCTACTCCAGATCAGATGCTGGTCACAAGCAGTGAGTCCCCAGGTTGGTACCACTTATGTCCTTCTTGGCTAAAATTAGAGGTTCCCACCACGTTCTCCATGGGTTAAGTAATTTGCTAAAGCAGCTCATGAAACTCAGGAAAACAGTTGACTTACTATTGCTGATTTATTACAGAGGATATTTTATTTTATTTTATTTTATTTTTTATTTTTTTGTATATATTTATTTTTTTACACGAACTCCCAAACATGAACCCCCCTCCCACCTCCCACCCCACATCATCCCTCCAGATCATCCCCATACACCAGCCC